>JAFVLL020027349.1:7545-44008 GCA_021397915.2 Tor tambroides
CCCGTCTGCAGTTTGCTAAAGATCATGTGGACAAGCCAGAGGGCTACTAGAGAAATGTTTTGTGGACAGATGAGACCAAAGTAGAACTTTTTGTTTTAAATGAGAAGCGTTACATTTGGGGAAAAAAAGAAAAAAAAAACACTGCATTCCAGCATAAGAAACCTATCCCATCTGTGAAACATGGTGGTGGTGGTGGTAGTATCATGGTTTGGGCCTGTTTTGCTTCATCTGGGTCAGGACGACTTGCCATCATTGATGGAACAATGAATTCTGAATTATACCAGCAAATTCTAAAGGAAACTATCAGGACATCTGTCCCAGAACTGAGTCTCAAGAGAAAGTGAGCCATGCAGCAAGACAATGACCCCAAGCGTACAAGTCGTTTTACCAAAGAATGGTTAAAGAATAACAAAGTTAATGTTTTGGAATGGCCGAGTCAAAGTCTGGAGCTTAATTCAATTGAAATGTTGTGGAAGGAGCTGAAGCAAGCAGTTCAAAGGAGGAAACCAACCAACATCACAGAGTTGAAGTGGTTCTGTACTGAGGAATGGGCTGAAAGTCCTACAAGATGTTGTGCAGGACTGATCAGCAGTTGAAAGAAACTTTACCTGTAGTTATTGCTGAAAAATGGGGTCACACCAGATACTGAAAGCAAAGATTCACATACTTTTGCAACACACAGATATGTAACAATGGATAATTTTTCTCAATAAATAAAATATTTTTTTTAAATATTTTTTGTCTCGTTTGATCAGGTTCTCTTTGTCTACTTTCAGGACGTGCAAAAATCTGATGATGTTTTGTGTCATTTATGCAGAAATATAGAAAATTGTAAAGGGTTCACAAACTTTGAAGCAGCACTGTAGATCCTTGCCTCTGCCTGTTTTCCCCAGCTTCTCCAAAATGTTACAGTTTTTCACTGGCATGTCTTTGACTAGTGCATATTTGAGCCTATATTTAGTATAAGTAAAATACTTAGGTCTGTTAAAATCAGATACTCTAATACTTTTATTCAAGTTGTTTTGGAATTGGTGACTTGTAACTTGTAGTGGAGTAATTTTCACTGTAAGGTTATCTGTACTTTTACTCAAGTATGGTTTTCAGGTACTCTTTACACCTCTGGTAAGTAGGATAGTCCTAGGACAACTTGAATGCAGCATAAATCCTGACTGGAAAACCTCATAGATGCCATTTTTCTCTAAGAAGGAACATAGTTGTGAGGATACTACCTTTTCTAGTATCTTTGACAGAAAAAGGAGATTCGAGATCGGTCTGTAATTAACTAATTCTTTTGGGTCAAGTTGTGTTTTTTTTAAATAAGAAGCTTAATAACAGCAAGTTTGAAGGTTTTTGGGACATATACTAGTGACAATGACAAATTTATAATAATCAGAAAAGGATCTATGACTTCTGGAAGCATCTTTTTTAGTAGCTTAGATGGATTAGGGTCTAATATACATGTTGTTGGTTTAGATTATTTAAGTTTATACAGTTCTTTCTGTCCTATAGAGAATGAGTGGAATTGTTCCTCAGTGGATCTATAGTAGGGGTGGGGGGAAAAAATCAATTCACATTTGAGTCGCGATTCAGTCTTCTAGCAATTTGCATCGATTCACAAATTTCAAAAATCAATTTTCTAGTTAATGTAATAATAGTAATAATAATATGAGGACGGAGGAGGAAAAACAAATATATCCTGCCCCATTTTCAGCGAGGGCAAGTCTTGGAAAAAATATTATATTAATTATTGGTCTTTTGTTATTATGGAAAGAAGGGATGTGCCAGAAGAGTGAATCCAAATTCAGAAAGGCACGGAAAACAAACAACACGTTCTATCGAGCCACTAAAGGGACGTGGTTAGCCGCTTGCTAGCGGTAGCCTGTTACATTACAGTACATAAAATTTCACTTACCACATAAACAGAGTAAGGAGGGATGACTGATAGGACGATGGCAATGATTTCCAGACCCTGAGCACCACTGACAAACATCTTGTGTGTGGTAAGTACTTCCACTCCAAATGCAGAGAGCACGTGTGATTGTGAATCTCGAAAGTAAAATACGAGTGTACAGATTACGTACAGATTTGTGCATTATTAACTGTACAGCTGTATAAATAAAAATATGCATATGTATTTACATAATACTTGAGAGACAATAGCTAGAAATGGAGACATGAATTACAGAAAACGAGTAATGATTTTTGTGTTAGCTGTTGAAGATGGAGATGGAATGGGGGAAAAACTGTTTTTATGCCTAGACGTTCTAGTGCACAGAGATCTGTAGTGTCTGGGGTTCCATAGTACTCAATTGACTTATCGGTAAGGGCCTCCCTTCGAACACCAATAAGCTAATGGCAGTGGAGTATCAGTTGCACGGGAAGCGGAACTTGGACATCTTTAGGTTTCAGCGCCATAGAGAAACACTGGAAGATCCGAAGCTTGCTTCAGTTTGATGGTGTTTATGCTACAAAAAAGAAAAAATGATGTGCCTGGGCTACTTGTAACACTAATTCCAGTTATACTGAGAGGATAGGCAATATAATTTATTTTATTCCATTTCTTGAACCCAGATAAAACAGTGTCCATATAAGCATTCAACCCTCGTCCCAATAAAGATGAAATGTTTATTTTCTGGTTGTCATACTCTCATTAAGTTACAATTTTCATCTGCTCAAGCAGAACATTAATGTCATCTTGTGTTTCAGCAAGGTATCTCTGGCTAAAACTAGTGAACGTTGAAGTTAGTGAGTCCTAACATACAAACAATAGTGGACTCTTCTCACATCATGTACAGTCAGTGTAGGTCAAAAACACATAAACAAAGGTCTACATTTCAGTGCCTTTCCATATTAAACTGGTTAAATGTAAATTAATTTAATCATACCCTGCGATACATGAACAGTGTTGATACTGCATGTTGTCATCCGCGATTGTGATGACCGTAACTTGAGGTCTCTCCCGCTTGCATTGTGATCTGTAAACCCTCGCTTCCAAATTAATCGAGTTACCCACCATATTTATTTTAAAATCTTTTATATATCTTTCCATTTAATTCCCGCTTGAATGGTGGTCCTTCTGTGTCCAAAATTGCTCAACATCTTGTGACAAAGTATTCACACTGACAGCTGTCATTGTAAGACAGTGAGCAACTCCGTTTGTTTGTTCGAGTGAGCAACAGTAACTGGGGGGGGCAGAGCTTACCGATAGGCCAATTCCTTTCTGAACATGGTATTTGGATTCGGGCACATCCCTAATGGCAAGTGTAAAATATTTTTTATTTATTAGGAAATAGTTAATAGGAAACACTGAATTCTTGAGTCAGGACTACACATACTATAGACTGGTGTGTTTTTGTATCAAAATACTGGTGCGCTTGATGTCCAGTGTACACCAAAAATTTGATTTAAAAAAAAATCTGAATCATGATTAAAAATCAGAAAATCATTAATCGATTTTTAATCGAATCGTGATCCCAAGAATCGATTTGAATCGAATCGTGAGGTACCAAAAGATTTCCACCCTTAATCTATAGTGTACACTCTGATGTGATACTGTAGCTGATGGCTGCTTGGTTATAATTTTATCTCTAATGGTATCGATCTTGGATGTGATGTAGTTCATAAAATCATTGCTGAAATGCTGTTGGGAAATGTCAAAGCCTGTTGATGCTTTATTTTTTGTTAATTTAGCCACTGTAGTGAATAAATACTTGGCATTGTGTTTGTTTTCTTCTAAAAGAGACAAAAAGTAATCAGATCTAGCAGTTGTTAATGCTTTTCTTTAGGAAAAGTTACTTTCACGCCATGCAATATGAAATACCTCTAGTTTTGTGTTCTTCCAGCTGCGCTCCATTTTCTGGCCTGCTGTCTTTAGGGCTCGAGTGTGCTCGTTATACCACGGTGTCAGACTGTTTTCCTTAATCTTCCTTAAGCGTAAAGGAGCAACCATATCTAAGGTGCTAGAAGAGAGAGATTCCATAGTTATAGCAAGTTTTTCTGAGCTATTGCATATGCTGAGGAATTTAGATACATCAGGATCAGGAAGATTACTTACAAAGCAGTCTTTTGTGGTAGAAGTGATGGTTCTACCATATTTATAACAAGGAGTTGAATTTACAGCTTTAGCTATATGGAATACACATGAGACTAGATAATGATCTGAGATATCGCTCAGCTGCAGAATTTCAACACCATTAACATCAAGTCCATGTGACTATTAAATCTAGAGTATGATTTCGACAATGAGTGGGTCCTGACACGTGTTGTCTAACCCCAATTGAGTTCAGTATGTCTATAAATGCTAATCCCTGAGCATCTTTTTCATTATTAACATGGATATTAAACTCACCAACAATTAAGACTTTATCTGCAGCCAGCACTAACTCAGATAGAAAATCATTAAATTCTTTAATAAATTCTGTATGGTGCTCTGGTGGCCTGTAAACAGTAGCCAGTACAAACAACACAGAGAATTTATCATTAACACTTGTTTCTCTAGATAACGTTATATGAAGCACCATTACTTCAAACGAGTTATACTTGAAACCTCTGAGAAATACTTAAAATATTTTTCCTTTGTGATGTGAGGCGGCTAGCAGACGGTCGGTTTAGCCAGTCTGTCTGCTTCCTGACCTGGGCTCCAGTTAGTCAAGTACAAACTGTTAGACTATGTGCCATATTTCTAGAGAGAAGAGTGGCACCACCCCTGGAGGGATGAAGACCATCTCTTTTCAACAGGTCAGGTCTGCCCCAAAAACTCCTCCATTTGTCTATGAAACCTATATTATTCTGCGGGCACCACTTAGACATCCAGCCATTGAGTGACGACAGTCTGCTATCTCATCACCGTGGTAAGCAGGGAGGGGACCAGAGCATATTACAGTGTCTGACATCGTACTTGCAAGTTCACACACCTCTTTAATGTTATTTTTAGTGATCTCCGACTGGCGAAGTCGAACATCATTAGCGCCGACGTGAATAACAATCTTACTGAATTTACGTTTAGCATTAGCCAGCACTTTTAAATTTGCCAAGATGTCAGGCACTCTGGCTCCCGTTAACATTGGACTATGGTGGCTGGTGTCTCTATTTTCACATTCCATAAAATAGAATCGCCAATAATTAGAGCACTTTCATCAGGTTTCTCAGTGGGTGCGTCACTGAGTGGGGAGAACCTGTTTGATGTTTTGGTCAGAACAGAAAAGCGGTGTTTTGACCCACGACTATGCCGCCTTACAGTCACCCAGTCGCCCTTCTGCACAGGCTCTGTAACCAGAACCGATCAATGTACATGATTCGCTAAGTCGCATCCAAAGCCGTATCAGAGACCGTTACATTCTTACTATCCTCAATTAAAGTTTGAATGCATGTCTCTAATTCTGAAAGAAGATATGTTAAACATGTAACAAGCGGTGCAGGTGACAATGCAAGGAGAAAACATTACTCACCGTAATTGTAGAATGATTCAGACTTACCACTGTTGTTTGACGCCTCCGAAGGCAGTGGTGGCCTAATGGTTAGAGAGTCGGACTTGTAACCCGAAGGTCATTTCAGGTTTGAGTCTCAGTGCTGGCAGGGATTGTAGGTGAGGGAGTGAATGTCCAGCGCTCTCTTCTAAGGGTGCTCCGATCAGGATTTTTGGAGCCGATTGCCGAACGTCGATCACAAGAAATCGTATCTGCCGGTACGATCACAATACCAATCTTTTTGAAGCTTTATTTTTAACATGTAGAATTATTTATAGTCAGGGGTGCACATAAGTGGGTCTGCATGCGTGACCAAAATTAAAAAATGCGCGGTGTAAATAACTTCTGAAAGCGCATTTTTGCGTACCGACATGGTTGACAGCTGTTAATGCACAATTACCATTTTAGATCGACAAACTGTACTATATAAGATTTCTATTCAAACTGAAAGCATAAATCTAGCAAAAATTTTTGTAGTGTCATGGCCAAAGTATTGTGTCATTTTTACCATAAGGAGGGCTCACGGACAGCTGCGCACCCCCGTCTGTGTGCAGGCAATTTTTTGAGGCTGTGCGGACGGTGCGCGTATAACAGCGCATGCGCAAGAAAAAGGCAGCAGAGACCCAAGAGTCCAAACAATTGTACTGCGCATGTGTCGAACCTGGCAATCCACGCTCATCCACGGATGAGTATTTTTTGAAAGCTGTGCGGATGCAGCTGTGCACGAGACGGAACGCGGAAAGTGAAGTATACCTGGGCCTTAATGCAATCTGTGATCGCGTGCAGTTGCTGACACTCGCAAAAGTGTGAAATGGCTTTCGTATGCATGCTATTTTTTCCGATTTCACTTTCACTTTAAAGGTGCCATAGAATGCATCGACACAATATTTTAAATTGTTCTCTGATATCTACATAGAAGGTATGTGGCTTAGGTAAGGGCAAAAATTATCCAGAAACGGTTACATGTCCATTTACAACCCTAGGATTTATCCCCAGAATGAAACGGTCTGTTATTGGCTTATGTGGAAGGGTCATGAATAAAAATGTTGAGCTCTGCTCTGATTGGCTGTTTCACAGTGCGGCTCATTTCAGTAGTTCACAGGGAGGAAACACAGGGAAAATATATATTTCTATACTTTCTCGCGCAGTTATATTGTTGGGTAATTATACAGTAAATAAAATGCCAGGATCAGGGAGCCGCTATTAATATGCTGGGCATTGAAATTGTTTTCAAATGCACGATCGCGTTTTACTTTCACTTTCGAGATTCGCGATCGCATGTACTCTGTTTATACTATGGAGCGGCATACTTACCACACATTTTACAAGATCAGATGCTTGTCAGTGGTGCTCAGGATCTGTAAATCATTCGCTCAGTCATACTCAGTCATCTCTCCTTACTCTGTTTATGTGGTAAGTGAAATCTTATGTACTGTAACAGGCTACAGCTAGCAACGAGCTAACCATGTCCCTTTAGTGGCTCGCGTTATTTTATTAGAACACGTTATTTGCTTTCCGTGCCTTTCTGAATACAGACACCAACCCATCCCTGCACTTCACATCCCCTGCACAGCCTGGAATGTAACATTTATTTCCATGATCTGCCATTTTCGCTGTTGTCCTCACTTGTTTCTTCACGGCTGGCCTAGAGCATGGGCGGGTATATGTAAATGTTGGGGGTGTAACTATTAGTGATCCCGACTGTTACGTAACAGTTGGTGTTATGTTCTGATTCGCCTATTCTTCAGTGGTCTTTTTTATTCAGATTTACATAAGGACGAATCAATGGTGTTTGAGGCTCACTGTATGTCATCTCCATGTACAGAACTGTTATCATTCAACTATGCCAAGGTAAATACAGTTTTCCATTCTATGGCACCTTTAAATTGGACAACTTCATGCGCTGTGCAGACGGTGCGCCCATGCTCCTCCAATTAATTATCCATTAACGGTTGAAATAAGTTTAAGAGAACTGAGGGGGCACAAATTCTTTCTGAGGGGGCAATCAGGTAATATCGGGGCAGCTGTCACTCTAATGACCCCCTAGCCACATTCCACTATCAATGTCAGACAGGTTCTGCTAAGTTTAAAACTTTTATAATATTTTAAGTCCCAATGTTAATATTTCCTGTATCACACCCATGATAGGTCAACACCATCTTCCAGTTTCTGAGGAAATTATTTGAAATGTTTAGATCATTTTATTCTCCTGAAGCATGTTCTATTAGCATCCAGCATCAACATAGAAAACAAAATGGCTACTACATGAACTCCATTTGTGATTTGAAGCCATTTGCGCATTTTGAGAGGGGAAAAAGAGAGTGTGTGGTGATTCATTCACGCTGTTTGTGAAATTAAATCTCACAGAAAGTTTTTAAATTACCTTGTTAGTTATTTAATAAAGAAATATAAATTGTACCTCACTTTCAGCATTATAATTATTTTAGCTGTGCTGGATAGTTTGAGACTGTGCCACTTCATGTCATGGCAAACCTCTGACGGCAGATGTCATCAGCTTGGGATCAGCCTTTACAGAGACCGCCGATCAAACTTCTCAAAGGGATTAGCAGCCGTTAGCAATCATTTGCTGATCAATCGGAGCACCCCTACTCTCTTTCACCTACAATACCACGACTGAGGTGCCACTGAGCAAGGCATCGAACCCCCAGTAGCTCCCCGAGCGCCGCAACTAAAACTGCTCCGGGTGTGTGTTCACTACTCACTGCTGTGTGTGTGTGTGCACTTGGATAGGTGAAATGCAGAGCACAAGTTCTGAGTATGGGACATATGTTATTTTCAGTTTCACTTTCATTTCCTCCTTGGTTACAGATGTAACCAAGACATTCTCTGTAATAACTGATATTGTTGAAAAAGTCTGATATCAATGGTTCAGGTCTGCGTTACTAGCTCTAAAATGATGTTTCAGAATTGGCAAAGGAGGCTTGGGATGAGATGCATAAGAAATTATTCCTATACCACGTGAGTTTTAAGTAGAAACAACATCTGAACAAAGTCTTGAGGTGTGGTAACTGATTCATGAGCATAATAATTGACTACAGTCAATTAAATAATCACTTAATCGTCTAATTAACTGCAACATTTTTCAGTGTTCATTAAACTCTGGAGATGTTGCTGTTGACGGTATATGTTCTGCATGCTCTTTGCCATTGAATATAACCCAAAGTGTAACACTGTTCAAAGTACACTGCCCTCCAAAAGTTTGGAAACGCCCTAGAAAAGTGGGGTTTTGGACAATATTGGCATGAATCCTTTTTAATTTGTGATAATTTTGCACTGATAAGGGACAACACAAACTACGAAAACATATTTTATTACATAAACAGTTTATACATAGAAAATACTTAAATTTTCGATTCATCAAAATATCCACCATTTGCAGCTATTACAGCTCATTCATAAAACAGGTTCATTGTATTCTAAACTTAATTGACAATCAATTGTTGAAGCTATTAAGGTGTGCTGACCCAAAAATCTTTTAAAAACCTGGGCCAAGTTTAAACCAGTAACCAGGCATCACAGCTAGCAAAGGGGCATGTCTGACTTTGACGTGTATATATCAGAATCAGAATGAGCTTTATTGGCCAAGTATGTTTACACATACGAGGAATTTGTTATAGTGACAAAAGCTCCACAGTGCAACAGAAAGACAGCAACAGGACAGGACACAGATAATCAAAGAATAATATACAAATAACCAAATAGGCAATGTACAAAACAGCAAAAACACAATATATAATATAGACAATTATATGTGTACAGGTCTGATATGTGCAAATTTGAAATGGAAAAAAAATAAATAAGTGTGGTGAATAAATAATGAATAATAGAGTTGTGTGTTCCGCGTTTTATTGTTCATGAGATGGATTGCCTGAGGGAAGAAACTGTTCCTGTGTCTGGTCGTTCTGGTGCTCAGAGCTCTGTAGCGTCGACCAGACGGTAACAGTTCAAAGAGGGAGTGTGCTGGATGTGAGGGGTCCAGAGTGATTTTGCCAGCCCTTTTGCTCACTCTGGATGAGTACAGTTCTTGAAGAGTGGGAAGGGTTGTACCAATGATTCGCTCAGCAGTCCGGACTATCCACTGTAGTCTTCTGAGGTCAGATTTGGTAGCTGAGCTGAACCAGACAGTTATGAAGTGCAGAGGACAGATTCAATGACGGTGGAGTAAAACTGTTTCAGCAAGTCCTGTGGCAGGTTGAACTTCCTCAGCTGGCGAAGGAAGTACAACTTCTGCTGGGCCTTTTTAACTCAATGTGATTGTCCCACTTCAGGTCGTGAGAAATTGTGGTGCCCAGGAATCTGAATGACTCCACTACAGTCACAGAGCTGTTCATGATGGTGAGTTGGGGGAGAGCAGGGGGGTTTCTCCTGAAGTCCACGGTCATCTCCACTGTTTTGAGCGTGTTGAGCTCCAGGTTGTTAAGACTGCACCAGACAGCCAACTCCTTAACCTCCTGTCTGTAAGCAGACTCGTCACCGTCCTGGGTGAGGCTGATCAGTGTGGTGTCGTCTGCAAACTTAAGGAGCTTGACAGAGGGGTCTTTAGATGTGCAGTCGTTGGTGTACAGGGAGAAGAGCAGTGGGGAGAGAACGCAGCCCTGAGGAGCTCCAGTGCTGATGGTGCGGGTGCTGGATGAGAATTTTCCCAGCCTCACTAGCTGCTGCCTGTCTGTCAGGAAGCTGGTGATCCACTGACAGACAGAGGTGGGGACGGACAGCTGCGTCAGTATATTCTGAAGGGTATACGGGATGATGGTGTTAAAAGCGGAGCTGAAGTCTACGAACAGGATCCTCACATAAGTCCCTGGTCTGTCCAGATGCTGCAGGATGAAGTGCAGTCCCATATTGACTGCATCATCCACAGACCTGTTTGATCTGTAGGCAAACTGCAGGGGGTCCAGTGGAGGCTTCAGATAAGCCAAAACCAGTCTTTCAAATAATTTCATGGCCACAGACGTTAGAGCCACAGGTCTGTAGTCATTAACTCCAGTAATTTGGGTTTCTTTGGGACGGGGATGATGGTGGAGCATTTGAAGTGTGAGGGAACTTCGCACAGCTCCATTGATCTGTTGAAGATCTGTGTGAAGATGGGGGCCAGCTGGTCAGCACAGATTTTTAGGCAGGCTGGTGACACCGTTTGGGCCTGGTGCTTTCCTTCTTTTGTTCTTTCTGAAGACCTGGCACACCTCCTCTTCACTGATCTGAATTGTAGGTGTGGGGGAGAGGGGGGTTGCTGGAGGTGTGAATGGTTGTGTGGAGAGGTGTTCAGGGCGGGTGTGGGGTGATTTTTTTAAACCTGCAATAAAGCTCATTCAGGTCGTCTGCTAGTTGTTGATTCTCCAGAGTGCTGGGGGATGGTGTCTTGTAACTGGTGATATCTTTCATACCTTTCCACACTGAAGCAGAATCACTGGAAGAGAATTTGTTCCTTAGCTTCTCAGAATAATTCCTCTTTGCCACTCTGATCTCCTTTTCCAGTGTGTATTTGGCCTGTTTGTACAAGACTTTATCCTCCTTTCTGTAAGCATCTTTGGCCTGACGGAGCTGTCTGAGTTTTGCAGTGAACCATGGTTTATTGTTGTTGTAGGTTAAATGAGTCCTGGAAGGAATGCACATATTCTCACAGAAACTGATATATGATGTTACATATTGCCATTATTATGTAATCAAAATGAAAATTATTATTGCTGGTCTTCAATGATAATGTCAAGTTACTTTAGTGTACTGTATTTGCACCAAAAATGATAAGGATTTATGCTGATATCATCCAAAACCACACTTTGCCAGGGGTGTTTCTTTTGGAGGGCAGTGTATATTGCAGCAGATGGAAATGGCATGTTTGGAAATGTTTTGTTTTTTACAGTACCATTTTAATGAAAAACATTGTTACAGTCAGTTTTTACAGAGGGATTAACGTATATATTTTTTTCCACTGTAGACCTGATGCCACTGAAAGAGGAGAGTCAAGAAGTGAATGAAATAAAAGAGAAGGAAAAGAATGAGGAACATCAGGATTATATAACTGGGAAAAAAACCACAAAGAACAAAAAGACTTCCTCAGGAAAAAGAGCCCAGAAGAAATCTTACCAATTTTGCACCTGCCATCAGTGTGGAAAGAGTTTCAGTCGAAAACAAGACCTTGAAAAACACATGAGAATTCACACAGGAGAGAAACCTTACACCTGTCAACAATGTGGAAATGGTTTCAGTAGAAAACAAAACCTTGAAAAACACATGAGAATTCACACAGCAGAGAAACCTTTCACCTGTCAGCAATGTGGAAAGAGTTTCAGTCAAAAACAAGACCTTGAAAAACACATGAGAATTCACACAGGAGAGAAACCTTACACCTGTCAACAATGTGGAAATGGTTTCAGTAGAAAACAAAACCTTGAAAAACACATGAGAATTCACACAGCAGGGAAACGTTTCACTTGTCAACAATGTGGAAAGAGTTTCAGTCAAAAACAAGACCTTGAAAAACACATGAGAATTCACACAGGAGAGAAACCTTACACCTGTCAACAATGTGGAAATGGTTTCAGTAGAAAACAAAACCTTGAAAAACACATGAGAATTCACACAGCAGAGAAACGTTTCACTTGTCAACAATGTGGAAAGAGTTTCAGTCAAAAACAAAACCTTAATGTCCACATGAGAATTCACACAGGAGAGAAACCTTACACCTGTCAACAATGTGGAAAGAGTTTCAGTCTAAAACAAAATCTTGAAAACCACATGAGAATTCACACAGGAGAGAAACCTTACACCTGTCAACGATGTGGAAAGAGTTTCAGTCTAAAACAACACCTTGAAAACCACATGAGAATTCACACAGGAGAGAAACCTTACAGCTGTCAACGATGTGGAAAGAGTTTCAGTCTAAAACAAAACCTTGAAAACCACATGAGAATTCACACAGGAGAGAAACCTTACACCTGTCAACAATGTGGAAAGAGTTTCAGTCTAAAACAAAACCTTGAAAACCACAAGAGAATTCACACAGGAGAGAAACCTTACAATTGTCAACATTGTGGTAAGCGTTTCACTCAAAAAGGGAACTTTATAAACCACGTAATTCTTCACACTGGAGAGAAGAATTTAATCTGCCCTCTATGTGGAAAGAGCTTTAAACAGAAAAAAGGCCTTCATTCCCATCTGAACATTCACACTGGAGAGAAACCTTACACATGCTCTCAGTGTGGAAAGAGTTTCAGACGCAAAGCAATTCTTAATGAACACATGAAGATTCACTTTAGGAGATAACTGCTTTAGATGTCACCAAAAAATTAAAATTTGCTATTAACTGACTCTTCCTCAGGGCTTTTCAAATATGTAAATGTGGGAACTAGATCAACTTTTAAAGGAGGAAGAGTAGATTTCCCACAACAGGTGGCCTTGTAGTTTTTAAATGCTATCTGTAAGCGAAAAAAAAGAATGTATGAACAAATTCAACTGATCAAAGTATTAACAATAAATACCCTTTCAAAATAAAACCAAGAAATAAGACCCACACTTTCACTGCCTTTTCCCAGAATCTCAAATATTTGTATTCCTCAAGATACAGAAACCCTTTTAGGGTTAAGAATTATGTAATAACTGGAAAGAAATGTGCCATCACTAGCTTGAAATAGTAATGATTTTGCTGTGTAATGATCAAATTGTTACATTTTCAGGGACAGTATAAAATACACAGTGTTTTAAGTTACAGGGTGGCCGTGGGTCCTTAAAAAGTCTTAAATTCAGATTTGATGGGTCTTAAATATTTCGGTCCCATTACCGTAAAAAAAAATTCACCAGTCTGACAGACCCAGTGACTGTTTACAATCATTGGACAGAGAGATTTTTTTTCCCCTGCTGTAGTTACTAAATGCTACAGGACCTTTTTGAGGACCTGCGGCCATCCTGTAACTTTGTTTAAAATGGGTTAATGCATGTTTACTGAAAAATGGCTTGAGAATTTTACTTGCCTGACTGGACAAATAGCCTGATTAAAACCTAAGTGAGAAAAAAATAACCAGCGAAGCATCGAAACGTGAGAATGATTCTTCTGATTTTATAACATTAAGCATAAACAGCGAATGATAATGGATAGTGTATTTCTGGTATCAAGGTTGTGCTGTTTAGGCTCTCTTTGTAGGAGACTTTTATGGAGAAATCAAATGAGTGTATGAAATGAGCAAAAGAGCTGAACGGGACACATAAAGAAACTCACGTAAGAAACATACTGAGGTCAAAATTCAAAATGTTGAATTTTTTTATTTATAACATGATGTAGTTAAGCAACATACCATGACAAGGGAGTATATATATTCTCACGATTGCAAATGTTACTTTGACTTTAATTAAGTAGAACTAAAATAACAAAAAAGATCACAGCAGAAGTATAGCACAATCTCCCAGCACTCAGTGGCGTTTTGTTACTGAATGATTCAGCGTTTTGCATGAATCAGATGAATGAATGACTCACTCATTAAGTGACTTGCTGCCACATACTGGCAGGGTTAGTATTTCTAAAATTATGCACTTTCCCACCACATTTCTTATTTGAATATTCAAAATTGTATTTAAAACATTAATCTCATCACATAATTTAATGCAATTGTAATTGTGCAATGTAAATTATTTGTTTGGTAACAGCCTTAGTGTAAATTTAATCTATTGATCAATTGTAAGAATTTGTCATGAAATATGATGCATTTAATGAGGTTTAAAAATGGTTTGGGCCCATTAAGGAACAGCTAGCTCACTCTCAAGATTTGCTGTGTGCGCACAGGTACCTGGGGCCTTATGTATAAAACTTTCCATAGATTTCATCCTAAAAGTGTCATGTGGCCAAGTATGGTGACCCATACTTGAAATTTGTACTCCGCATTTAACTCATCCAAGTGCACACACACCGTGAACACAGACCCAGAGCAGTGGGCTGCCATTTTTGCTGCGGCACCTGGGGAGCAGCTGGGGGTTCAGTGCCTTGTTCAAGGGTCTCACCTCAGTCATGCTATTGAGGGTGGAATAGAGCGCATTCACTTCCCCCACCAACAATCCCTGCCGGTACTGTGACTTGAACCATGACCACGACTGCCTCCACAAATGCTAAATTGTGTGTACGCACAAAGTTTTCAGATTTATGAAACTGTATGAACACCAGAAGCTGCGCATGGTTGGCTTTATAAATCATAATTATTTAAATATTGTGTGCAGGTGCACATGGTTTTAGTTTGCTGCCTCCTTCTCCCCGAAATAACCATATATGTAGCTTAAGACTGCCTTTTTTAAAATATTTATGATCTCACTACATATTTAAATGGCCAGTAATTTTCAATGGATATTTTAGGTAAAATAATGGATGAACATGAACACAGAGCAAAAACAACAAAAAAAAGTAAATAAAATAAACTTGTCTGATTGTGATATGGAGGTTCTGCTGTCAGAGGTAGAGGCACAAAAAATCTGAAGAAATGAAGAATCCTATTTGGTGGGCTCTGGCAGAATTACAAATAAAAGCAAAATAGTGGAGTGGGAGCAGGTAACAGCAGCAGTCAATGCACAGTCCCAGAAATGAAAGTCATATTGTTATATTAGATGTACTGCCTTGAGTATACGGCACTCGCATCGAGTATATCTTACACACACTGACTGTGTTGTCCACGTTTTTTGACCATCGCTGCTGTAGGTGTATTGGAAACCCAAAATTTTCCCAGACAGCAGACTTATGAAGCTGGCGGCGGTTCCATTTGTGGCTTGTCTCCTTCGCTTGCCATGCTGAACTATCTGCAACACAACACAGGAACCGTGATGTCAGTAACAGACTTACTAAGAGTTGATTGGACAGGTACTTTCACGTAAAACGCATGTGAAGCGCATTCGGAACCATACAAAAGCTGAGCTTTTATGCATTGTTTTTTTTTCCCACCAAACCATATTTCCAACCAGACCTAGGCTATCTTGCAACTACATTTGTCAAAAATAAGTGTGCATCACATATGATTTGCACAATCACTGAGTTGATGTGATTTTTGCTCAACAAAAGCAAATTCATTTTCAGATGGTGTCTTTATTGAAACATGAGTGCAGTCATTAGCACCGATGACATTGGGAAAAACGGTGATTGCTGCAAACTGCATTTTGATATTGGCCTATTCAGATTGTGTGTAAGGAAAACGAAGGTAGTGGGTTGCCATCCCTACTATGGCATCCCATACATGTGGCATGACTCAGGGATGACTGACATCCCTGATCGGTCTGCCAATTCCCACTGAAAATTACCAGTGGCCAAGTGGCCTAATGTCATCACTACTTGCAAAGGAACGGGTAGAGCGTGATTTCTATGTGAAGGTCTCTCTGATACTGGCTTTAATTCAGAACACAGTTCCAAGAGGATGACTCTCGGGAGTCGAAATTGGCCAATCATCATCATGAGCCTAGAAATCCACACAATCCCTGAAAACACACTCATTTTATTCATTTATTCATTTATAAAGCACTATTAAAACAACGGAGTGCTGACCAAAGTGCTGTACAATAGTAAAAATGATTCCACAAATAGAAAACAACAATAACAAAACACCAGATAAAACATCAAGGACAATACAAGCAGAGACCAATGCCTCAACACACTACGGTCTCAAAGGCTAAACATAAAAAAATGAGCCTTCAGACGTCTTTTAAAAATATTTAGAGTAGGAGCAACTCTAATGTGGGAGGGAAGACTGTTCCATCTTTTTGGAGCCGCCACCGCAAAAGCCCAATCCCCCCTTCGCTTGTACTTTGTCCTCTGGACAATTAAAATCGAGTGGTCAGAAGACCTCAAAGACCTAGCAGGTTTATGTACCAGTAGGAGCTCTGACAGGTAAGAGGGAGCTAACCCATTCAAAGATTTATAAACAAAAACTAGGAGTTTAAAATCAATCCTATACTGGACTGGCAACCAGCCCAGAGAGGACAGAATAGGAGAAATATGATCCCACTTGCGCGTCTCCGTCAGAAGCCTAGCGGCAGCATTTTGTAATAATTGCAAACGGTTTAGAGTCGTTTGACAAACACCTACATACAAAGAATTGCAATAATCAAGCCTCGAAAACACAAAGGCATGGATCACCTTCTCACAGTCTTTAAAAGAAAGAAACGGTTTAACCTTCGCCACCAATTGTAAATGAAAATTTAACGACTGAGTTTAACTGTTTATCAAATTTGAGGGTATTATCAAATAATACCCCTAGATTTTTGACCACAGGTTTACAAAAAGGGGTCAACTCACCTAAATTTGACAGTTCAGGTGCATTAGGACCTCCAAACCAAATAAGTTGTCTTACTCTCATTAAAATTTAAGAAGTTTGCTGACATCCAGGCTTTAACCTCCTTCAAACAATTCACAAGGGAGTCCAACGCATTTACGTGGTTTTTCCTCAAAGGCAAATAAATTCGTGTATCATCTGCATAAAAATGATAGGAAATCCCATACTTTCGAAAAATTGTCCCTAACGGTAAAATGTATAAGAAAAATAAAATAGGGGCAAGAATGGATCCTTGCGGGACACCACACATCAATGGGGCAGAAGAGGAAAATGCCTGACCTGAATTGACAGAAAAACTTCTATTCGATAGGAATGATCTAAACCACTTGAAGGCGGTACCCTGAATATCTGCCGCTTCCTCAAGGCGTAAAGCAAGGATCCCATGATCAATCATATCGAAAGCTGCAGTGAGATGTAATAGCATAAGAACCACTGAATGGCCAGAATCACTTAATAATAAAATATCTTTAAGTACTTTTAACAACGCAGACTCAGTACTGTGATAAACTTTAAAGCCAGACTGGAAAGACTCTAACACAACATTTTGATCCAAAAAACTCTGTAATTGACTAAGAACAATTTTCTCTAAAACCTTAGATAAAAACGGACGTTTTGAGATTGGTCTAAAATTGGACAGAACAGAACGATCCAAATTTGGCTTTTTAAGAAGTCGTTGCATCACAGAATATTTCAATGACAACGGCATCAAACCAGAATGGAGGCTGCCATTAATAATAGACAGAATGCTTGGGCCAATAATATCAAAAACTTTTTTAAACAGTCATGATGGAATACTATCCAGAGGACAGTTGGTGGATTTCATCCGACCTACGATCTCAGTCAGTGTCACCAGAGAGACCGGCTCAAAATGGGTAAACATAGCAGAGCATAGAGTAGGAACTAAAGGATCCAAATTACAGTTAACAATCTCAGATCTAATTGTCATAATCTTGTTTACAAAAAAAATTAAGAAATCTTCGCAAGTCAAAGACTCATCAACTCTCTCACTTGGATTGATCACAGAATTTATAGTGCTAAAAAGAACTCTAGGATTATGATAGTTATTAGCAATTAACTTAACTTTTTAGCTTCTTTAACAGAACTTTGATAAGTGGAAAGAGATTCCCGAAAAATATCATAAGACACCTGGAGTTTATCCCTCTTCCACTTGCGCTCAGCTTTTCTACAAGCTTGTCTGAGAGCCCGAGTGGCCTCATCAAGCCAGGGCTCAGTTTTCGACTTAGCAGATTTAACTGTTAAAGGAGCAACAGAGTTTAAAATAGAAGAGCAAGAAGAGTTAAACTCATTTAATAACATCTCCACATCCATATGGGAGGGGGGATTCTCCAAGGTTGTCGTAAGAGGGGCTCGAATAAACAGACTTTCAAAGTGTTCAACAGCTGTAGAGTCTAATTTCCGAACGTAACGAGTAGAAACAGCAGACCTACTGTCTCATAACTGAAAGACATCTCGAAAGTGACAGCTTTATGATCTGAAAAGGCCCCATTCTCTATTACAATATTACAAATTGACAAACCGTAAGATAATACAAGATCTAAGGTATGTCCACGGTCATGTGTAGGCCCCTGAACACATTGCAGTAAATTAAAAGAATCCACAAGATTTAAAAAATCTTTCGCTAAAGTATCAGATGGGCAGTCTACATGGATGTTAAAATCACCCAAAATTAATAATCTGTCATACATGGGTAAAATTCCACTCACAAAAACAGCAAATTGCTGAATAAATCCTTATTCAGTTTGAGAGGCCGATATATTAATGCACATACTACAGGACCAGAGCGTGTCATTATTTGAAACAACTGCAGTTCAAAGCTGGAAAAAACTTCAGCGCGCAGAATCCTGCAGTTAAAACGTTTTTATATATAGATGCAAGACCTCCTCCTCGTCCCGACAGTCTAGGAGTGTTAAAATAATTACAGTTCAATGGGACAAGTTCGGAAAAAGGACTAAGATCTCCTATAGTAGCCCAAGTTTCAGTCATGAATAAAAAGTCCAGGTCCCTAGCGTTAAAAAGTCATGCAAAATGAACGATTTATTTAAAAAAGCTCTTGTATTAATCAAGGTTAGCCTTTTCACCATACAATCATCATTTACCGGTGAAGCACGGCATAGATGGTTGAGATTATGCAAATTCACACCGCGTCTTTGAAAAAATGGAGTCCGGCGCCGTAGATCCTCATCGCTGAAGCCCGGAACAACAGATGTAACACATTGGAATCGAGGTGTGAAAGAGCGGCAGGAGATAACTCTGTGGTCCTCCAGTTGTAGATCCCTCCACATGGTATCATTGGCAAGGTCTTGTAATAGCGCTAGCCCATCTATTGTCTTAATGTCCTAAAACACTATACACACACACCCCTTTTTATAGCCAATTCATTCTAGTAAATAAATTAACACAAAGTATTTGCACCTGGATGAATGTTAAATGTATTTTGACTGATTAACTGCTGTCACGATCTCCAGCTGGAGTGCCCATGAGCTTCTCTAGAGGGCACTCCTTCTCTGACCACTGTATCCTGGACTCCATTTCCCATAACACCCTCTGCCTAGGAATTGATTGTGTACACCCATGCCAGCGGACTATTTAAGCTGCACTCATACACACACTTATTGCAAAGTCTTGTTCAGCTGTAAACCAAAACTACTGAGTGTTTTAATGAGTTGCTTTGTTCTGCCTTTCCTGTGTTTTGGATCTTGGACTGTTTCATTGTTTCTTGTGATTGTTTGCTGCCTGTCCTGACCATTGCCTGTTTTTCAGATTACTCTTTGCCTCGCCTTGGATACCGTTTGTTTGCTGGTGTTACAACCTTGCCTGTCTTGACAACGATCTGTTTTAATAAAGCTAGCATTTGGAACTACCCCTCCATTGTCACGTCAAGTCCGTTACAACTACATGTCTTAATTTATAGATTTTACTTAAAAGTGGCTTAACAGCCTAAATGAAAAGCAAAGTTTTGAATTCTTCTATTCACTTCATTGCCTGGCCATTGGGTCTAGCTAAATCACACGCCACTAAAAGAGTGGGTATGCACAGTCAAGAGTATCGGTATGGTGCACACATATTTATGCCAATTTTTTTAAAAGGTGTCATGACATGGATTTTTAAAAAATATCTTAATATGTTCCTTGAGGTTTGCTTATAATGTTAAAGTTTTTTTTGCACAAAATGATTATTTTCAATCCTCATTCTGAGCTTCTCTCTGAAAGTCTGTTTTTAAGGGGCGGATCCTTCATCGTTCAATAAAAGTTTCTCTGTTAACTCTCCATGACACTGTCTCGATTACAAAACAAAATGCTATGAACAATCCTCTGACATGATCTGTTTGTTCTCATCCCCAAAAATCCTGAAAATAAATGCCACAGTGCTCCGACCCTTAGTCCAGGCTTTCTAAAGAACAAGTACTTTCTATCAGCTGTTAATAGATGTTTTCCTTGAGTTTGGGGTCTTTTGAAGATATTTGTGGTAACTGTTTTGACAAAGAGTGTGAAAAATGCATGAAACAAATTAAAAAGTGTTAAGGCATTTGCAAGAGAAGACTTCTGCTTTGCTAAGAAGGTGGTGATGAAGAACAAGTGGATCCCAGTTTCATAAAGCACATCTTTGTAAATGAGAAAAACTGTAATGAGCTCAACATGTATGTAGTGTATAAAATGAATCAGCAGTCAAGATGATTTTAATACAAGAGCTTTTACACAGCAGTTTTAATTTGAAAACAGCATACACTTATAGTATGGACACATGGAAATAGCTAATAGTGGAGTAAAGAAATTTATAATACTTCAAATAAAATACTTCAAATAATTCACCAAAGAATTTACCAAATATGTAAAAATATTTTTATAGAACATTCTATTCTGTACAGCACTTTGCTCAACTTCGGTTGTTTTTAAATGTGCTTTATAAATATTTTATTGTATAGAGTGACAGGAAGACAGGAGAGTTTTACTGAATACAGTAACATTGCATCACTGGCAGGCAGATCATAACTTACACATATTTGTGTTTGTGAGATTCACATCGTTCAACACACACAATTAATTTTGTACAGTTAATAACATTGCAGCATGATTATTGCATATTTGTTTGTTTTTATGTTTTTGAGTCTTTTGCTCTAATAAGTTTTCATTTTATTGACAAACCTTGTTCATTGTATAATAGTGAAATATCAATTCTTCATATCAAAGATCTTTTAAAAAAAAAAAAAAAAAAAAGCTACTACACACTCTTTCATTGGCTCCTTTCAGCACACCACTGGACAACATGCCCTATCTATTTCTCTGACTACAGCTAACGTTTTATTGTGTGTGAATTTCTATGCACTTTTAACATGTGAACAGGACTTTTATTTTGGTCTGTCGGTGTGACGTCATAAGGCTGCGCCGAATGATTCGCCAAATGATTTGCTCGAATCAGCGCTCACTGGCGGCATCTGCTGCTCAAAACCGTGTAAATGCAACCAGATCAACAAACATGTATGGTTTGGGCCTCGAGAACTAATCAACTTTGTCATTTGTGACTTTATGAACCGAAAGAGTGTTATGACCTACTTGTGAGATCAGAATCAGTGTAGTTATACTGTTCAAAGCAACAATGTGTAGTTAAATATGCATTATTATTTTGTTAGTGGAATTTTATAGTGGTTTTCCATTTATTATTAAAACGATTCCTGCATTTGGCAAAAATTGCACTTTTTGTTTCCAAATATATTATTATAGATAAAAAAAAATGCTAATGAAATCAGAATCAGGAGCAGAATCATTAAATTCCTCATGATTCCTGTCCCCATGTATCATGACAGCTTTTACCAACAAATTGCAAATGTTTTCATGGAAGTGATCTATTAAATATACAGGACTCTATGCTTGCTTTTGTTTTTATGAGCATAATTTAACAAATTTAGGAGCACAGTCAAAAATGTATAATATGTGACCCTGGACCACAAAAATAAATAAATAAATGACTTTTGTTAAGTAGCACGGGTATATTTGTAGCAATAGCCAAAAATGCATTGTATGGATAGAAATTATTGATTTTTCTTTTAGGCCAAAAATCATTAGGATATTAAGTAAAGATCATGTTCCATGAAGGTATTTTGCAAATTTCCTACCGTAAATATATCAAAACTTCATTTTTGATTAGTAATATGCATTGCTAAGAACTTCATTTAAACAACTTTAAAGGAGATTTTCTCAATATTTAGATTTTTTTGCACCCTCAGATTCCAGATTTTCAAATAGTTGTATCTCGGCCAAATATTGTCCTATCCTAACAAACCAGGGGCCTGTACCATGAAGCCGGTTTAGCTGGCTAGCCAGATAAGTTTCAGTTTAGTTTGCGCCAACTCTGGGTTTTAGGTACCTTGAAAGTGGTTTGGCTTTTAGCAGTGTTCATCGCCATAGTAACGTACGCTCCACAGCTAACCTGCTCCAGAGCAGGTTATGTTCTGGTTTAGAGATCTCAAACCGAAATTTGACCAATCAGCTTCAAGCAAAATGACACGTCTGACGCAATGAAGCCACTCCTCCAGTTTGTCTTACTCCAAATTAAAGGACGCTACATAGTCAAACATTTTTAAAGATAAAATCATCTGATTTTTAGAGACGATTATTTTTTATAATTATTTTATATTATTTATAATTATTATACCCTTAATCCATTACACAAGCCAGCTTAGTTTAATAGTAATTATTAAGCTTTTATTTAAAATCAATGTAAACATATAGATAATATAGACAATATGCAATATAAATAAGTTTTACAATCAATAGCTGTAAACACGACTACATATGAGCTTAGATTAAGTGTTTTTATACCTATAAATATTATCAACTCTATAAACTAACTTTACAACTTATATGGTAAGTTGTTCTTTAAGTTTTCCTCTTTCATTGATAGATCGTTTCATCTTGCTGTGTAAATGTGTTTAAATTCTTCATATTGTTCAATCTTTTAATCTTTGGTAGTAAATTGCACTGACTCTCTCACAAGAAGTGAATCACAGTTTCAAGGCATGTGATTGGCTGCTAATTACTGATGTCACACATTCATGTGCATGCGCTCCATTAACTCAGGATCAAGCCTGAGTTGACAGAGAAAGTTGATGATCAGCTTCATGGTACCAACAAAGCCGGATTGGACTGGTTTGGTTTTGTCAACTCAAAACTAGTCTTGTAACCCTGAGTTTGTTCAGCCACCATCATGGTACAGGCCCCAGACATCAATGGAAAGCGTATTATTATTATTATTATTCAGGTTTTTTTTCTCAATTTCAATTTATTTTCAATTTCAAAAAATTGACCCTTATGACTGGTTTTGTGGTTCAGGGTCACATATATTAATCATAACTAAATATGAAGTGTCTGTATGTTTTTTTTTTTTTTCTTGTAGTGCTAGTTTAGGAGCATCTTGTGATCAATAAATCAATGACAGTAACTAACCTTCCCATTACAAGGCAATGTTTGACTCCTTAAAGTGATTGCAGGGGATTTATTTTATCTTGGTAAAGGTATTTTTGTCTTTTATTAAAACTTTATTAAAAGGCATCTTTTATGCCAAGTTCATAAATTTATATTTTACTTGTATAAATTGTTACATTTAACAATAATAAATCTAATTAGAATAATAAAATACAATCAGAGAGAGTATGTTACCAATCAAATGAAATCAGTATCAACAAAATGAATCCTTGCACTCCAGAGGTGGCACAGAAGAACACAAAAGCGGCATTTATCCTATTTACAGACTGTTTAATGAGGCTCAGAGGTGGCATGAATGCATTTAAATCAATAATATCAATGTTATGAGACTGATGTTTTAAATATAAACTTTTGAACATAGAAATATTAAATGATTTAAATAATTGAAATGATACATTAAAGATGAAACTAAACCTGGCAGTAGGTGGTTTTTGTCACTAATTCATTAATTTGATTTGTTCTGATTGGCTGATTCATTCAGGAACAAAGCAAGTGTCTTTACGAATGAATCACTGAGTCACCAGATTCATTCAGAAACGCAGATGTATTCATAAACACCACTGTGTGTTGTGTGGAGATGCACAGCGGCTCAGCTGTGACGGCTGGAAAAATGTTCGTTGATAAAAGCCATTAGCCTAATTCACTTAATATTAACTTCTTGATTATTGAACTGTTGTATAAACTCAATCACATTTGCAAACTCCCTTCATAAGCTTTAAAAAGCTGTCACTTAGGCTATCTGAGTTCACTGTGGTCTCACAAACGCACGTTATAATCAATAAAGTTGTCACACTGCATAATGAATCTCTTATCTACATTTTGTCAATAGGTTGTTATAATGAGAGGATTCACAAACTTGCACTGAACAAAACTCCAGCTTTTTCAGCGGTGAGTGGATTCTTAACTTTAACGCCTCTGATTGGCCATTGCGTTCAAGAAATCAACAGATATGTCAGTGATTGACTACACTGCACAAAATCTGTTTTGCTAATATGCTATTATTAGTTTTTTATTATTATTATTAGTTTTTTGTTGTTTTTTTTGGCCAATCAGGTCATTTAAGGGCATTCACAATCACTCGATTCCCCTACCAGCGCAGACTACCGAACCAAGGAGCTGAATGAGACGCACACAGAAATTTAGATTGGATTTATTTTTCTACTCTCATCTTAAACAGGACAAAGTGTCGAAACACACAGAGAAACTCTTATAAAGATGGCGTTTATTAAAGAGGAGAGTGAAGGCATGAAGATTGAAGAAGCATTCAGAGTAAAACAAGAAGATACTGAGGAACAAACAGGTTGGTTTTCATTCTCAAAGCTGAACTTTATGGAGGGGCAAATTTATGGTGGCTGAGAGAGCTCAACGCACTGCAACTTCAGAAAACACATGCAAATAGAAAAAGCACCAGCAAATCAAGAAAACATCTTCATCAGTTTGACAGCAGGTGCTGCAAATGCTCACAACACAACCAAATAAAGAATTTTATTTGCAGTGCGTTTCTGTTTGTGTTGTGAGCATTTGCAGCGCGTGTGCTGTCAAATTGATGAAGTTGTTTTCTTAATTTGCAGGCGTTTTTTTCTATTAGCAGCGTGTTGAACTCTCTCAGCCACCATACAAATTACTCAAAATTAAATCAGTAAATAAATGTTGAAACCACCTGGTAACCCTGTGGTACTAAACATTTTCCAAGGTTGGCAGGTCTGACTCTGTACAAACTTGAACTACTCCTGAATGACAGACAAGCTCTTGGCTCCTCAGTGTAAACCTGAATGAGTGGATACATGCCGCAGTCTGTATTTCAACATTTCTGTTCCTGCTTTCCTCTGTATTTTTACCAGTCAGAGTAGAAAAAATACCAGTTAATAATGTTATTTTTAACCTTTTTCTCTGCCTATAATAATTTGAATATTTTGAATTTGAATACTTTGTCATTGCACAATTTTTATGAGATTCAATTGCAACTCCTTGTTGTAAAAAACATAAAAGAAAAATTCATAAATACATCAAACAATACACCACAGAAAAACAATGTGTGTATATATATTGCACATATCTAAATATTGCACAGTTCCATAGTGTTTGAGAAAGTCCTTTGTGTAATTTATGCATTTAGTTCTCTAATTGCACTTAGATAGAAACTGTTCTTTTTTCTTTTCTTTTTTTTATGCATGTAAAGAATGTTACAATGTTTACATGTACCAAATACATAACCTCATGAACCAAACATATAACATATAAGACAGAGAGAAGAAAAAAGAAAAAAAAACCCCTAAGTTTAGAAGGTGACAATATTTACATGTGCCAAAATGTAGAAACACTTGGACAAACAAACATACTGATGGCCAACACTACAAGTCCGTTCTGATTAACTCCTGTATTTACATTCATATGTCTGTGAGCATGCATGTGTGTGTGTGTTTGTGTGTCATTGTGTCTAGGGTTGGGGAAGGAAGCATACGACTGAAATAGTATCATAATAGATTGATAACATATAAGTAGAATAAAAAAAATAAATAAATAAATATAAATATATAAATAGAAATAAATAAATAGACTAATAATAATAATAACAGAGACAACAAATGTAATTAGCAACAATAATAACTATAATAATATTAATCAATGATAATAATAGTAATAATGATTTCATCAAAACTGGGAAAGGGTGGAGTACAATGAAGAGGGCAAGTACAAATAATAATATTGATAATATTAGTATTGAATTATAAATTAATAAATGTTTAATAATTGGGGGAGGAGGAGGAGGGTGCCTCCGATCCCACCGTGGCTGTGACATATCAGAACTTAACACCCCAGCACGTGTCACACCCCAACAGGGGGCCAGGGAAGGATGCTGCTGGGCAACAGGGCCCAAAGCCCCCCGTCTCCCCAAACATCAGCCATCCCCGGCCACTACCTACATGCCACACTTATATATCTATTTATTTATTATCTAATTAATTATGTTTTTAATGTGTAGATGTGTATATGTCTCAGCTAGTTTGAGATGCATTAAAAAAGTGAGACGTGTAGTGCAGCCCAGGTCAGGGACCCGGCCCACCCACACGGCCCTCTTGCCCTGTATGTTTTTTTGGTTTTTTTTGTCATATATATGTCTCAGCTACTTTGTGATGCATTAAACTTTGGATACTTTTACAGCTTACACTATGTATCATTAATTACAGGAACAACATGACAATGTGACTATGTATACAAATGAAAGATCCGAAGACACAAAAAAAAACAAACAAAAAAATAAATGTACCATAGATATAGTAATGTGTGATGAATTTAGACAATTATTTATAATATAATAACAATTATTCTTGTATTATTTACATTTACATGAAAACCAATAATAATAATAACAACCGATCATTGTAATATGAGCTACAATATTTTATTTAAATTGATCAATTTTCTTTTATTTTAAACTCATTCCTCATATCATATCATGTTAAATCATAGTCATTTACCATTATTTTTGCAAGGCAAATTTTTGTTAATCATTTTTTAAACTGCTCTCAAAGATGATCCATCTTATAACAACTTTGATTCAAATAAATTTATAACAATCATCACATAATTATTTTAATAAACTCATTAAAATAATTATTAAATGTCACATTTATTAAGTGCAAACTCCAGTAGTTCCTTTCATTTCAATAATTATTTAAATTTTTAAGCAGTTTTAAACAGTCTGTAGTAGCCTATTAATCTGAAATATTAATATACTGTACATAAATACTGCATAATGTGAAATAGTTTCAGAAGTTGCATTTGTTGCTTACTTATCAATAACTGGGAGAATCGATGCATTTCTATCCCCAGTACTATACTGTATTGGGTCTGGTTTTATTTTGTTGTTGGTAAAAAAAAAAAAAAAAAAAAATACATATATATATAAAAGCGTGCATTATCAACTACATTACGTATGAAACAAGTCAGCTGTGATTTTTCTGAAAGTTTAGATCATTATTTCTGCATGAGCTGATGCTAATGCTACATCAGCTAATACTGCATTTATATACCTTAAACAAGGTGCTCTGAATGGTAAAATATGACAAGCAAGCCAAGTATAACAAATGTGTTTTATTACCAAAGAAAAGTTAGTTTAATTTGGCAGATGCTTTAGCAACTTTCGGAGCATCCGGACAGGCTCTGCACCAGAAATATTCATAGCGGCTACCATATGCACATTTCTTCTTGTATTCTTGCAGGTTCTCTTTTGAGAGCACTTGAAATACCTCTAAAGCACAGCCCTTGCTTGTTGAATCAGGCAGATTTAAATTTTTAATGATGCATTAATTAGAGAGGAAGAATTAAAGACGAGGTAATGCATTATTCAGAGGATCAATGGCTAGCTAAAATGCTTGTTTGCTTTAAACTGCTTTTACAGTGTGTCTGTCATGTGCCAGTGTGTGTTCCTCAGTGAGCTCACAAAACATCCTAACAGGCACTTTGTAACTCACTTCAAGGCTAACAATTCCCATCCTGCTGTTTATACTCGTGTACACTTTACCCAGTAGGCGTCCTATTTGCATACAAACATCTGGTAAACATCTTAAAGACCTCATGAAATCAAAATTGGAGTTGCATGGCTGTTAGTCAATGTCTATTAGCTTTGAGACCATGTAATACACTCTAAAATGTTTTGGCTAAAAAATAACACAGTTTTCATCTATCTACCCAACATAAGTTGTTGTATGAACAAACATTTATAGATTGATTACTCATAAAAATTAAGTTCTTCAAACTGATTCAACAACATACTCATAAATGGAATGGTGGTCCCAGAACTAATTGATCTTATATTTAAGTTCAAATATAGCAGCTAGCATAACACATTCTAAATGTAACTTAGCTTACATACTCATCACTGGCATTAGTGCAGTCATTACATATAGAACAACATGGTCTATATCCAACCTAGGCTCATTGGAAATACGTGCCTCTACATACATTTCTGCAAAACTGAAAAAACATACCTATACATACAAATCGCTGCAGTTTCCAGTTGAAATGAACACTAGAGGCAGTAAAACTCTGACAACTTTTATTCTTTTTCACACAAAAGTATAATTTACAGGTATATTTTTGATTTATAAAGGCTAATTTTCACACATTTAGTTGCAGAATGTTATGTTATGACTTCAAAACAATTTTAACATCCTGCACGATTTGAAAACTGATACTTTTGAACGTTGTCATCACATATACAGCTTCATATCCATGAGTTGTCTAATCCAGTAGATTTAGCTCATGCGATACAGCATTGCACTTAAGTGATGAAGAGCTCCGGTACGAATCCCCGTGAAACTACGGATCGACTAAACAGCTCAAATTCGCATAAGGAAGTTAAAATAGCATGGCTGCATGAGTGAATACGTTTTTATATTACTTTTGCATTTGTTAACACTATTGGGTAGGTTTAGGTTTGGTGAAGGGGATATTTCCAACATGATAGAGCATTAATCTTTAGCGACACTCACCAGATATTTGAATTCTGAATGGCCGCAAAACGTACCTCAATCAGCATAATAAAAACACTGCAATACGTGTCTGTACCAACGTAATAAAAACGTGCCACGGTCACATATTAAACGTGTGTTTTAGCGCCCCTCTCTGGACATTTCACTTTGAAACTGCCGCGAAACGTGCAGTAAGGTACATAATTACGGGGTTGCAGAAATGTATGTAGAGGCACGTATTTCCAATGAGCCTGGGTTGTCTATATCAGGGGTGGCGAACTCCGGTCCTGGAGAGCCGCAGAGTTCAGCTCCAACCCTAATTAAAACTCACCTGCCTGTAGCTTCCTAGTAACCCTTCAGACCTTGATTAGCTTGTTCAGGTGTGTTTGATTGAAGCAAAACTCTGCAGGGCTGCGGGTGGCTCTCCAGGACTGACGTTCGCCACCCCCTGGTTTATATGTTCATATGGACCTAACCAAAAACTCTACTCCTCAGGATAATGGTAACCATAAAAACTTCAACATATCATGAACTCCTTTAAGTGTCAATCGCAATCACATTAAAGATGTCTTTCCTTTTACTAAAAACACATAAAATAGCATTTAATTTCTGCATTTACTCTCCTTATCCAGTCCTATGCAAAGCATGCTGGGAACTAAATCCACTGCCTATTTTTCTAAATAACTATAAGCAATAATAAGTTAGTACAACTTGATTAAAAAAAGAACGTCTAAATTGCACACAATATTAAGATAATGTAATTATCAACATTAATATGACAACATAACTTATCATCATAATATTTACAAGGTTAAGAATTTTTATGCTGCAACCATGCATTTAATTGAGTTGTGATAACAGGTCCCCTGAATTACTTAATTTAATTAAATTAAGATTATACATCTAAATCTTTTCCTTGCTGTTCTAAGATACCACAGGAAACAATTAAGCTAAATTGCACAAGAAAACACTCACAGCAAAATACAAAAAGACATCTGAGTGATACCTATAATTTGAGAAGTTCTAGCATTCCCAAGTATTGAACATTGGCATTACCGTGCTCTACCCTAGTAAAAAAGTAATATATTTAAAATACATTTACTTCATGCTAAGTATAGCTCAAATCATTTACTTTTACTACAAATCATATCAAAATATTTACTGACATATCGCTTAACATTTACTGTAAAAATTTGAATTAAACTTTTTTTGGAGTACTACTTGTGCACAATGCACATTTCTTAAGTCTAAGATTTTAATGTCACTATATGAGGATCGTGTGATATCAGTCTTTAAATGCAAGATATTTAAGGTGTACCTCAGGTATGCTTGCAATAGTTCCATACAATCAAATATACTTCAGTATATCATTAGTTGGACTTCAGCACTACTTACGCACAAAATTAGTTATTCCAATTTTTAGCAGACTTAGTTATTTCACCCAAAAATGAAAATTCTGTCATTAATTACTCACCCGCATGTCGTTGCAAACCCGTAAGACCTTCATTCATCTTCAGGACACAAATTAAGATATTTTTGATGGAATCTGAGAGCTCTCTGACCCTCCATAGACAGCAAGGATATTACCATGATCAATGCACAGAAATGTAGCATCAGTTAAATAGTCCATGAACCCCACACATCAGGGGTTCAATCGTAATTTTACGAAGCTACGAGAATACTTTGTGCAAAGAAAACAATAATATAATTTATTCAGGAATTCTTCTCCCCGAGGTACCATCTTCCGCCATTTTGGAGAGTACCCCAGAAGGTAATCAACGTAACGCAAGCTTTCTACTGAACGTAAACAACGCTGATTACTGTACGTTGATTACGTTCTGTGATACTCTCCAAAATGGTGGAAGACAGTAACTCGGGGAGAAGAATTGTTGAATAAATTACGTTGTTATTGTTTTCTTTGAGCACAAAAAGTATTCTCGTAGATTTGTAAAATTAGGGTTGAACCACTGATGTCACATTGACTAGTTTACCGATGTCCTTGCAACGTTTCTGTGCGTTGATCGTGGTAATATCCTTGCTGTCTATGTAAGGTTATGAAATGACATGAGTAATTAATGACAGAACTTTCATTTTTGGGTGAACTATCCCTTTAAGTATACCAGTCTAGTATACCAAGCAAACAATCGCAGAGCATTTTTATTAAGTATATAATATGTAAATGTATTTGTATTATATTTAGCATGAAATAAATGTGTTTCAGTACATTTTAGAATATTTATTTTTCACTTGGGTACTGCAGGGAAATTTGAGATTTAAAATTAAATCTAACTTTCAGGGATGTTTGTTTTTTTATTTTTTATTTTATTTTATTTATTTTTTTTGGGGGGGGGAGATCCTAGTAAAACATGACTAGCCTTCTAAAAATAGCTTGTAAACACAAGGTTTATGTATAGACTCAGTTGGTTATGTCTAAAATGAAAGTAAACAGCTGAGAGAAACGGAATGCGTGACTTTAGAGTAAAAAAAAGGGGAAGGACGACCTGCAAGAAGAAATGGCGATAATAATATTTGGATATATTTTATTTACTGATAGTTCGTGGGGTTAAAAAAATAAAATTGTTTTGAAGTTGTGGAGACTGTGTGAACGTGAACTTTATATGTTACAGCGCGAGCTGGAGATAATGCTTCAGTCTTCAGTCAGCTCGTTTTCTGATTGGAAATCGTTTCGTTCCACGTGACTATCTACCGAGCGCGGGCATGTTTGTTCTCGGGGTTCGGCGGCAAAATCGCCCACGGGAACAGGACGGACTGGACCTGCTAAAACACCACCTGATAGAGTGGATCTGACTTGGAAATTGGGATAGAAATGGTCCTCTTGGAAGACTTTTCAATGGCATTCATCGAAAATAGCAGCTTTAAAACGCAAAGGTGATTACCAACTATTTGTCCAGCTTAACCTGACCATGCTTGCTCACTTCCAGTTAACGTTAGGAGAAACACCTCCTTCTTCTCTAAGTTTGTTTATTTATTTAATGCATTGATTATATAATATAAATGTATATAATCTAGGCTATACCACAATTATGTAATAATAAAATATGTAATAAATTTTCTGAAAATAGTGATGCATGAATGGCTTTCACTCATTTAAAGTCCAGTAAAATCAATAATGACTGCTTTGTTATTAACCCACAAATGTTAGTTAAATGTTAGTTAATGTTGGACTAGTGTACACTTTACAATAAGGTTCACAAATTCCCTTAGTAAACACTTTGTTAATGGTAAGTCGTGTCAATAAACAGTTTACAAATGCTGGTAAAACATCAGCTAATGTTGGACTAGCGTACACTTTACAATAAGGTGCACACATGATCTTAATAAATACTTTGTTAATGGTAAGTCATGTTAATAAACAGTTTACAAAAACATCAGTTAATGTTGGACTAGTGCACATTTTACAATAAGGTTCACAAATTCCCTTGGTAAATACTTTGTTAATGGTAAGTCATACCACTACATGTTAGTTAAACGTTAGTTATTGGTAAGTCATGTTAATAAACAGTCTACAAATGTTAGTGCCCAAATGGGGAGTTAGTATTGTATATCCATTGTGTGTGTTAGCTGCTACATAGGCTTATGTATATGTAGTATAATTAAATAAAGCTTCTTAAATAAAGCTATTTACAGGCACAGTTCATTGTTAGTTCATGTCAACTAATGCATGAACTAACACATCGAGTCAAGTCAAGTCGAGCTTTATTGTCATTCTGCTACATGTGTGGACATATAGTGGAACGAAATGTCGTGTCTCGCAGGACCACGGTGCTACATACTGTACTTTAAAGCTCACTGCAGCTCTACTGCACCCAAGTTCTTTCTAATAATGAGAGAGTAATGACTACACATCTGCTCTGCTTTAGATACAAGGGAAATTAAAGAGGAAAAGACATGATAACACCCAAAATCCGTATTCATCACAAAATGAATTCCCTTCCAGGCATCAGCATAATCCCTCACACATCAATTACTTCTTTATCAGAGGGAGACAAGATAGATTCCCTGTCTTCAATCTTGTTAAGAATCACATTTAAAATGTTTTTTTTTTTCCTCCAAGTGACGTTTTTTGGAAAGCGCCTCAATATTTCATTGATGTAATAGGAACATTTATCTTTTAAAAATAATGTGTTAGCTTATGTTCATTCGCTTATGCTCTGAATTTCCCCATTAAAGTCCTACTGTGCAGTGCGGAAGATATTTCTGATGTGAGAATGAATGATGATATGAAACTGGCTGCCAGTCACTCCACAGGCATTTCACATACATTTGATGGCTCCAGAAAATGACTTCCAGAGACTGGTAGAAAAAGCTGAAAGAATAGCTCTGGAGACCTAATGGAATTCTCAGTTGTGCTTTGTTTAAATATCAAGTTTGTCTCAGATGTTTGTGTTAACAATGTGCCTCAAGAGACCCAATTTAATTTAAAAACTCCAATTAAACGGTGCTAAGCAAATCACCTTACATAACGCACAGTTGATTTGTTGAAATTAAGATGTAGTGAGTCGGTGGCTCGAGAAAATATTCTTAATTTTGTGAAAAGGAATAAATTGTTTTAAATTATGCAAGTCCATGCATTCCATTCCAGATCATTTATTACTTAGGGAACTGAGAGCTATGGTAATAGACAACAAAATCAGCAGCCTAATACATAATGACAGCAATGTGTGTGTTATTGTTTTTATTTACCTCCCACAGGAAAAATCACAATTTAATATCTTAATTGTTTATTCATGACAGCAATGAGATTACATGGAGAGCAAATGGATACTTAAAATTATGTTGTTTTTTCTTTTTCTTTCAGAGATCTCAACAATGCCTCAAACTAGGCTCAGATTTGCCAAAACAATAATCTTAATATGAATTCAAACATTTCTCATAAACATATAGTTATTTTGCCATTTTCCAAAGTAAGCAATTTAAAGCACAAATAGTTTTCTTGAATGTATTTACTTATTTATTCTCATAAATGGATTTATTTATGTATTTGCATACCTCCGCGCAGCCAATAGCAAGAGTTTGGGGCATGGCTACTGTAGCAGGCTCAGCCAGAGAATGTTTAAGGGTAAAACATAGGCTAAACACTGCAATGTTTTTACAAGATGGTAATTGATACAACAAACTTGAGTTTCTTCTCGACAGGTAAGATAAATGTGAAGTTAAAAATAGCTGGTTTTAGCTGGTCTACCTGCCTGTTGACCAGCTATGACCAGGCTGAATGACCAGCTAAAAACCGCCAACCAGCTTAGGCTGGTTTTTGCTGTTTTTCCCCCAGCATGGTTTACTTTTAATAGACCCATAAGAGCTGTGTTTGTGATGTTTTAATTGGAGGAGGTGTGATGCACAAAAGGGGCATTTAGAAAGGTATGAAAATATGCTTTATATTTAGTTCTGCTAGATGGCACTAGTAGCGCAGAAACTGCTTTAATTTATTACATTTGGCATATTTACCGCATACAAGTATAGTAGTCTAAATCTGGGGACCTTTGGGAATTTGTTGCTAACAGGCAGAAATGTTTGTCAAACACTCTTAAGTTCATGATATTGGATCCTTGCCCTGTCTAGTCAATGCAATCTACTACCAATGTCTCTTAACGGCAGTGATCGTTATCGGATTTAAATATTTAGAAATTAATAATTTGATTTAACACGATTGGCCTGTATTTCTAACTGAAGATTGTTATCAGTTGACAAAGTTTGTTTCATTGGAACAAATGGATTTGGGCTTAGATTCTGCTGGAAAGTATTAATATTGAATGCTTTGGTGAGAGTTCAGGCTGGGTATGAAGTTATAAACTGTAACAGCTGAAATGTATTAACCAATTTTGCAGAGATTTTGCAAATTCTCTTATTACGGCTTCATGTTTCTTCTTTATAACTCTCACATGTAAATACCATACAGTAATGGGTAAATACAAAGCAGAATGTGTCCCAGACAAGTCAACACAAGGAAGAACTTGTTATTAAGTTGTTAAACTGCATGGGCATTGATTTGTGCCATTTGTTATGCGCTGATGACAGACTTCATATTAGCTTTGCATTGCATCCATCAAGTTCAAAGAGGATATTCAGTAAGTTTACCATCAGCCTTGCTGTGGGATATAGTTATTCCATTAGTCTAAACTATCAGTGGTATCAGAAAGCATAAAAGGCCCTCTTCTTATTGAGCTAGCAAGCAATTAAACATTAATTTCAAGAATATTGATTACTCATAATGCAAGTTTTCTTCACAAGGCTCTTTCAGACTACAAAATGGACAATAAAGATACATAAAAGTTTCAACGGCAAAAGGTATTTTACTGCCCTAAAACCTTCCTAAAAGTGGATCATTATTTTTTAGAAATGTTGGTAAAACTTTTCAATGAGCTCCCATTAGTCTAACATTATTTAATGCATTACCTAATATTACATATCAATGAGCAATAATTAGTTCATTTTTATTAAAATACGACATACAGTATGTTCAATGTTAGTTCATGCTAGCTCAGGCAAAGTCCCTTTCAAGAAAAGTCTGTTCACTCTGCACTCATCCTTGAAATGTTAATTCAGTTAATTAATTAATTAATTAATTTAAACAATTATAATCAGAAAAAAAAAAAAATCTGACAACTGTCCCATATATGTTGTTTCTTATGCTCAAACAGAGTTAAAAAAGCTTGTATTTTAGACTGGACCAGCCTATGCGCATGTGCAGTCCTAAGCTGATGGTTTCTATAGCATCTAGAGGTAATGGCAGCTGACGTGACACATTGGCTATTTTGTTTAGAAGGCTTTTTCTGCAATACTGCATGTTGTGCATTCTCCCATTTATGGTAATATAAGCGAACCGTATTTGTATATCTGTAGAGTCTTTGGCTCCAGGTCAAACAATATTAACAGATACAACTTTTAATTATGTATATGTGACCCTGGACCACAAAAACAGTCTTAAGTTGCTCGGTTATTTTTGTAGCAATAGCTAACAATGTATTGAATGGGTCAATATGATCATTTTTCTTTTATGCCAAAAATCATTAGGATATTAAGTAAAGATCATATTCCATGCATATATTTTGTAAATTTGCCACCAAAAATATATATAAAAAAATTAATTTTTGATTAGTTATATGCATTGCTAAGGACTTCATTTGGATAGCTTTAAAGGTGATTTTCTCAATATTTTGTTTTTTTGCACCCTCAGATTCCAGATTTTCAAATAGTTGCATCTCAGCCAAATATTGTCCGATCCTAACAAACCATACATCAATGGAAAGCTTATTTAGTCAGCTTTCAGATGATGTATTTTTAATTGACCCTGACTGGTTTTGTGGTCCAGGGTCACATATAGCAAATTAATTCATTTTTAAATATTTAAATATTAAATATTAATTTACAATTAATATTAACTAAGATTAATTTTATTAAAAAAAAAATTTCATTGTTAGTTTATCCCTCATTTTGTGTTCTGTTCTTTTTCACCTGGAAACAACTTTATTTTTCCCTAAAATGCCAGTTAATGTTATTGCATTAGACTAAGGGCCAGATTTACTAAACGGCAAAAACAGTAAAAAATTAAAGCTGCAAGCAGCGATGAAAGGGCCCTCGCACCCGGGCTCACCGCAATCACGTGGCCATAGGAAAACAGGGAACTGCGGGCAATATACTTTTAAAGTGGTAAATATAGGAGGAATATGTAAAAGTCATTTATATGTGCC
>JAFVLL020027350.1:0-15527 GCA_021397915.2 Tor tambroides
AGCAACTTTTTATCTCTTGACTTAGTATGTCATAATTATGACTTATCAATTTCGACTTTCTATCTCACAATTATGATGTAATATGTCATAATTCTAACTTTTTATATCACAATTTCATAATTATGTTTTCATGTCAGAATTTTGACTTAATCTGTCATGATTTCAACTTATGTCATAATTATGACTCAGTATGTCACCTTGTCAACTTTCTTAGTATGTATTAATTTTGACTTTTTTAACTGAGCTGCATGTGTGGCTGTGAACTCGGTGACCTTCTTCTTTTAAACGTGGCATTGAAACCTTGAGCGACGGATGAAAAACATGAATTCACATTTTCAGATCAGTCCAGCAGAATAATGTTGTCATGGTGAATATGATGTTTTTCTCGGTGGATGTATTTTTGGCTCGTCAGGACCCTCGCTGAGACCAGACGCGGTGGTTATTTCGCCGGAGAGCCACTCAAGCAGTTCGGACACAAAAGCAAGTTGCTTTTTATAGCAGAAGTGCTCACTTTCACAGTCTGACAGAACCTTGAACAAAGAATTAAAAGCTCGTCCGAGTAAAATAGCTTTTATTCCTGCAGACCCTGTAATTTCACACATCTTCAGCTTCAGCTTCTCTGAAGGACACAATTATTGAACATTTCGGGTCACAGATAACTGAAGTTACTTTCTGAAGGATTGCAGGGTTCAGTCTCTGCTTCTAAGAATATTCTGGCTTTGTGATCATAAGCGCTGACTCACCGACAGACACTGGGATGGGAATTCAGCGCCATAAAATTCACTATTCATAACCATTTATTACAAACCATGTGGATCATGTGACAGAAAAGACATTTATAATGTTGCTAAAGATTTCTATTCCAAATAAACCTGATCTTTTGAACTTTCTAATCTTCAGAGAATCCTGAAAAATAGCTGTTCAAAACATGAGATAAAAAGTAAAAATTATTATACAACATTTTATAATTATGAGATAAAATTATGAGATACTATATAATAATTATGAGATAAAAAGTCAAAATTATTACATACTAAGTTATAATTATCAGATAAAATGTCAAAATGATAACCCAAAAAATAATTTTTTAAACCGTTTTCAGCATTGCTAATAATCAGAAATGTTTCTTGAGCAGCAAATCAGCATATTAGAATGATTTCTGAAGGATCATGATGATGAAAATTCAGCTTTGATCAAAGCAATCTATTATATTTTACTATATATTCACGCAGAAAACAGCTGTTTTAAATTCTAATGATATTTCACTATTTAAACAGTATTTTTGAATGAATAAATGCAGCCTTGGTGAGCAGCTATGGTTTTTACCATGAAATTGAAAAAGTTAACAGTGACTTTTTATCTGTCAGTTCTGAGTTCGGGATTGCAAGATATAAATCCGTATTTCTGCTAATAAAAATCTGAATTTTGAGATATAAACACAATTACGAGGAAAAAAAGTCATAAAAGTGAGTTTGCAATTACCTATTTTTTTTTATTTTGTGGCAGGAAATTCTGAGTTTACATCTCGCAATTATCACTTTTTCCTCTGAATTTTGAGTTTACATCTTGCAATTCTGTTTCCTTGTTTCCACCATGAAAAAAAAGGAATTGCAATTTTTTTCTCTCACAATTCTAACAATAATTGTGACCCTGGATCACAAAACCAGTCTTAAGTGTCAATTTTTCGAAATTGAGATTTATACATCACCTGAAAGCTGAATAAATAAGCTTTCATTGATGTATGGTTTGTTAGGATCAGGCAATATTTGGCCGAGATACAGCTATTTGAAAATCTGGAATCTGAGGGTGCAAAAAAATCAAAATATTGAGAAAATCACCTTTAAAGTTGTTCAAATGAAGTTCTTAGCAATGCATATTACTAACCAAAATTGAAGTTTTGATATATTTACGGTAAGAAATTTACAAAATATCTTCATGGAACATGATCTTTACTTAATATCCTAATGATTTTTGGCATAAAAGAAAAATCGATAATTTTGACCCACACAATGTATTTTGCGACTTAAGACTGGTTTTGTGGTCCAGGGTCACAATTCTGCAATTGTGCAATTATTTCAGAATAGCGAGAAAGTCGTCAGAATTGTGAGATTAAAAATCACAATTACATTTATTTTATTATTTTTTTTATTCTGTGGCAAAAACGGGCTTCAATGCATAATAGAATTGATTAAAAAAAATCTATAACCGACCTCACAGCAGTGATGTGTATTTACTAAGATAACTTAAGTGGTCCTTAATGGCAATGATACATTTGTTAGGTTGTTGCGGGTGGTTGCCAGGATGTTGTTGTGTGGTTAAAACTTCTACATGCAATTTGATTTGAACTACATAGTGGCTTACAAAGTTTAATCGGCCTACTCAAGTTCAGGGTCTGTTCAATTCATTAACTCAACAAGATGCTTGACTTACTGCAACCTGACAGGCATATTAATATCGCATAAGCATGTAAAACAGGAATCACCTTACTTAACATGACCTCTTGTCGGAAATCATGCAGCATCTCTCTGAAAATTAAACTGATGCAATTTTAGTGTTTAATGTGTCCCTGCCTCAGAGATGGAGCGAAATGTGAAATAATTTGGGAGGCATCAGCGGGAGCAGATGGCGCTGGGGCGGCCGCTCTAATGGAAGAGGCAAACCCTTTCGACATGCGCCAATCTGGCAGAAACCCTGCATTAGAGTCCCGGGAGACGATGCGGTGATGCGGAGCAGGAGGAGGAGACGCTGGAGGAGGCGGGAGGATCTGTGGAGGTGGCTGCAGGTCTGGAAGAGCATCAGGAGCAACAGATCGCACGTGTTTACGGGGAAACTGAGGCCGGTGACTCAGCGCCGCCTCGCTTCGCAAATTACATGCTTATTTCCCAGAAAATACTCAAATTTACTCTAATGGCTTGGAGGGCACCGCGGTACATGCAGTTATTTGCACATAGTCCTGTCATTTCAGGCCTATAAACAAAAAGAGAAAGGATTTTTAGTTCGGTTTCATTTCAGTTCTCGGAAAGACATCATATCGGATTGTCATCAGGCATTATCGTGCCTAACTCTTAAAGGAATAGTTTACCCACATCATTTAATCACTCACCCTCATGTTATTAAAACCCCACTGTTTCTGATCATTTAAAGGGATAATTCACCCACAAATGAAAATTTGCCATTCATTGACTCAACCTATGTGACTATGTGATTTTGTGTGTGTGACCCTGGAGCACAAAACCAGTCTTAAGTCGCTGGGGTTTATTTGTAGCAATAGCCAAAAATACATTGTATGGGTCAAAATTATCCATTTTTCTTTTATGCAAAAAATCATTAGGATATTAAGTAAAGACCATGTTCCATGAATTTTTTTAAAAAATTTCTTACCTTAAATATATCAAAACTTAATTTTTGGTTAGTAATAGGCATTTCTAAGGACTTCATTTGAACAACTTTAAAGGCGATTTTCTCAATATTTTGATTTTTTTGCACCCTCAGATTCCAGATTTTCAAATAGCTGTATATCAGCCAAATATTGTCCTATCCTAACAAACCATACATCAATGGAAAGATTATTTATTCAGCGTCCAGATGATGTATAAACCTCAATTTCGAAAAATTGACCCTTATGATCGGTTTTGTGGTCCAGGGTCATCTCTCTCTCTCTCTCTCTCTCTCTATACACACACACACACACACAGGCGTTCAAAAGTTTGGGATCAGTAATATTTATTTAATAAATTTTTAATGTTTTTTAAAGAAGATTTTTTTGCCTGTAATTTCGTGAAATATTATTGCAATTTAAAATAACAGTTTCGAGTTTAATATACTTTAAAATGTAATTTATTTCTGTGATCAAGGCTGAATTTTCAGCATCATTACTCCAGTCTTCAGTGTCACATGATCCTTCAGAAATCATTCTAATATGCTGATTTATTATTAATGATGGAAACTGTTGTGCTGCTTAATATTTTTGAGCCCTGTGATACTTTAAGTTAAATAAAAAGTTAAAAAGAGCAGTGTTTATTCAAAATATAAATTTTTATGTCACAATATAAGTCTTTACTATCACTTTTTATCAATTTAACACATATTTGCTAAATAAAAGTGTTAATTTTTTTTAAAGAAAAGAAAGAAAAAATTTACTGAACCCAAACTTTGAATAGTAGTATATATTGTAACACAAAATGTCTTTTTTGAATAAACACTGTTCTTTTTAACTTTGTATTTATCAAAGAATCCTGAAAAAAGTATCACAGGTCCCAAAAAATATGAAGCAGCACAACTGTTTCCAACATTGATAATAAATCAGCATATCAGAATGATTTCTGAAGGATCATGTGACACTGAAGACTGGAGTAATGATGCTGAAAATTCAGCTTTGCTTCACAAGAATAAATTATATTGTAAAGTATATTAAAATAGAAAACTGTTATTTTAAATTGCAATAATATTTAACAAAATAATTTTTTTTGATCAAATAGATACAGCCATGATGAGCATATTATTAAAAATATTTTTAATATTAAAAAACATGAAAAATCTTACTGATCCCAACTTTTGAACGACAGTGTTGTGTGTGTGTTGTATTTTCTTAAAAAACCTCAAACGCTTGGTTCTCGTGTCTTGTGAAACAATTGCGTCATGCTAAGTTTGAGTCCGCACAAGAGCAATTGAGATTTGAGTAAATGATTGGGTAGCTCATATTCTGGGTAGCTATTCACAGTTATGATTAATTTACTGAACAATTAATTAATGGTCACAAAAATCACATGTACCAATGAAACGCTCAATATAAAACATTCCATTAGGCTGCGGATAAGACAGGAGACATATCTTTAAAGCAGAATATTAATCTCTATGCACAAAACATTTAAAAACTGAACATGAATACGAACATCAATCCTGTGGCTGTTTAGCGCTTCAAATGATAGTGAGACTTCAGTCACAGTGGTTTTTAGTGAATCCTGCAAATGTGCATTCAGAATGAGAAATTGAGACACGTAATGATGCGATTGCTCATTGAGAACATGAAGAACGGCCTGTGAGAAGAGACATGAGTCACGGGCAGATGGGAGATCTCTGTGTGTGTGTGTGTGTGTGTGGGGGCAGAGCGATCAGACGGACATGCTAATTAGTTCATGACACACACTTCACCCCTCTGTGCATGTGAATATTAACATGTGAAGCTCAGAGTCAATGGACCGACTGATAACACACACGTTCCAGCACAAAACAGACTATCACTGCCTTCAGTGTGTGTGTGTTTATTATTATATGCATATGTGCTTTTTGTTGAGTATCATATTTGATACATGTCACTTTTCTGGCTCATATAGTCTGATACACTGAGAAAATGGAGAAGAAAACCTCAAACTGAACAAAAACATGCAATTTGGTGCAGATGATCAGAATGAGATTTTTATAACAGTACAGCAGAAACTGACACAAAATGATCTAAATATCAGTGATCACTCTATATCTCCACTAATATGTGACCTTGGACCAAAAAAACAGTCTTATGTTGCACGGTTATATTTGTAGCAATAGCCAAAAATAAGAGGCACGTATTTCCAATGAGCCTGGGTTGCAAAAATACATTGTATGGGTCAAAATTATTGATTTTTCTTTTATGCCAAAAATCATTAGGATATTAAGTAAAGATCATGTTCCAAGAGGATATTTTGTAAATTTGCTACCGTAAATATATCAAAACTTCATTTTTGATTAGTAATATGCATTGCTAAGAACTTCATTTGAACAACTTTAAAGGAGATTTTCTCAGTATTTTGATTTTTTTGCACCCTCAGATTCCAGATTTTCAAATAGTTGTATCTCGGCCAAATATTGTCCTATCCTAACAAACCATACATCAATGGAAAGCTCATTTATTCAGCTTTCAGGTGATGTTTAAATCTCAATTTCAAAAAATTGACTCTTATGAGTGGTTTTGTGGTCCAGGGCCATATGTCTTAGTAAGATGAGACTGAAATGATCCAAACATATAATGCTGATTGAGAGATGAAGAAATAAAGGCTCCTCAGAAGATGTGAGATGAAGATCATTCCTCCGCTGAGGAACAGTGAAAGTAAAGCTTCTGGAAACAAATGCTCCTCAAAAGATCCTGATGATCAGATTTGAGACTAAAACATGATTGATGGAGAATCAAGTAAAGCTGAGCTGCTTCAGTCCAGCAAGTGTTCATCTGGAAATATGACTACAGTTATTCTGACGCTTACTTGATAAAGTAAATATAAAGTTTACTTGATATCAGTAAACATTTGACAGCAAAAAGACACGTGAAGCACCAGCTGAAGGAGGACATTTGTGCAATTATGCTAAAAGAGATTTTACTGGACAAAAAAAATATCAGACGACAGAAGGCATGCAGTAGATTGAGTGTGACAGGTTTAACAACAAAGTTTGATCATTTAAAGGCCTTAGAAATGAATGTATCAAATATCAAACAGTTATAAGCAGAGAACGTGTGGCTAAAGTTGTCTTTTGTACTCTCTCGTTCTCACACACGCACCAGATGAAGTTAGTTGATGAGTGTTTTATCTAAGAGCGAGCAGGAGAACCCATCATGAGTCAGTGAAGATCTCAGTGTGAGTGTGAGTGTGTGAGGACATTCAATCACCATGAGTTCACAAACACCATCAGCTACATGAGAATGAGCTATTGCTCTTATATGCTAATGTCTGATATGATATATACTTCTTTAAAACTCAGGAGACCTAAATTAAAGGTATTAAAGGGTTAGTTTAGACCAGTGGTATTTAGTATCATAGAGATATCATTGAGTCACAGTGTAAAAAAAATATTAATTGTCCTAAAGCATGCTTAATTTAAGATCATAATTAACCTCATATATATATATATGAAGAGATTATTTGCAAAAACAGATAACTCTGTTTTTTTTAATTTTCAAAATTCATGTTTTTATTATGTTATCATGTTTTTATTGTGTTTTATTGTGTTAGTTAGCTGTATTTTTTGTTATTTTTTTTACAATCAAAATAACCCAACTGCAATTTGATTGAGTTTAATTGTAATGCACAATGAAAAAAACATGATTTTTGAAAATTGCTGAAAACGGAGTTATCTGTTTTTGGAAATGAACTCCTCATATATATATATATATATATATATATATATATATATATAATAACCCTGTCTCCGCCAAAAATAAACATCCTGCCATCCAGAAACCCTTCAGCTATTTCAAGACCCTCATTGAAATCTTCACAGCTGTAAAATTAGAGGCGGAAAGCATCACTCCACACGCTCTATACTTGCATAATAAAACCATTTTCACTCACATCAGTATTTCATATTTATTTATTAGGTCAGTATGTGTGTAAAAGCGAGATACAGTCAGCAGTGGTCTGGGTTTATTTAGTGATATTGCCTGTCCGACTGTGAACTGTAAGTGTTATTTAGGACACAGACTCAACCAAATCATCTGAATAATAGCGTGTGGGCCGATCGCTGATGGACGGACTGACTCACTGTCATTCTCTGTCCTCTCCTTATCATTTTCTGAGTGAAAACTCATTTCCTCCCTCCAGCTCAATCAAACTACCTGAACATCATTTTACTTGAAGTCTTGCCACTAAAGCAGATCCTACTGTACCACACCAGTGTGAATGGAGCATGAGGTTTCTGTCAATGCCGATGTGTTTTTACGTTTATCTATCACCTCCACCAGGACAAAACTCCTACAAACCTAAGCGCATCTCTCAGAAAACTATATTTGTTTATGTGAATTTGGTTGCTCAAATAAATGTCAATGACATATAGCCTTAAATTACATTAGACCGATCTCCTAGACTTAAGCTCAGGTAATAAACATTACATATGAGTATAAAATAAGCGTGTGTGTGTATATGTATTACAGTACAACAATTGGTGGGCAAAATGAGGAAATGTCAAAATGCAAAAAATCTTAATGGTCCTAAAACAAAAAAACAAGTGTAAATGAAAGGAAAAAATTAATCAAACATTATATATATATGTATGTGTGTGTATTACAATATGACAATTTGTGGGCAAAATGTGAAATATGTAAAAAAGCAAAAAATCTTAATGGTCCTAAATCACAGTTAATTTAATTTAAAATCATATTTCATTTCATAATAAGCTGAAAAAAAAGCTAAAAATAAAAAATATTATATATATATATATATATATATATATATATATAACAATTGGTGGGCAAAATCTAAAACATAAGTCACAATGCAAGAAATATCAATGGTCCTAAAACAGGCATAATTTAATCTAATAAAATAAAATAAAGTAAGAAGAATAGACGTAAAAATCATATCATATAGTTAATGGATTATACATATATTTATTTTTGTATTATAGTAATGAGAATTTGGTAGACAAAATCTAAAATACAAATCACAATTAAAAAAAAAAAAAAAAAAACTCTTATGGTCCTAAAACACCCATCATTGTCTTAATGCTAAATGTATTTTCTGATTTTTTCCTCTTTATTTTGAAGTGAAATATGGCCCTGATGTGATCTTTCATTTTATAGACTAATTTTCACCTGAGTTTGAGTACTAATTTGCATTAAAGCAAACATGTCTTTAGTTTTGCCTAACCTAATGAAAAGAACAAAGTATATACTAAAATATAAACAAGTGTCAAATAAATGGAAATGCTAAATAATAATGTCAAGTTCATTTGAACTCCTGTTATGATGGAGCTCATCCTACAAACACATGGCTGTACTGTCCGGTGTTTTCAGAGCGGCTCTCGCCGGCTTTCTCCACATGCTCTGGGAAATGCGGCTGGACGCAGGAGTTGACGGCTTCGGACAGGTCACCAGGCAGAGACCACATCTTCTTCGCGTGTTCGGCCACGGCGTCTTTATTCAGCTGAACACAGAGGTCAAGAAAGGAGACCAGCGGTCAGTAACAGCAGTCAACATCAACATGGTCTAAAGACGAACCTCACAGCAGGAATAAAGGGACAGTTCATCATTTACTCTCCCTCAAGTTGTTTCAAACAAAAGAAGATGTTTTGAAGAATGTTGGTAACCAAATAGTTGACGGTACCCATTGACTTCCATTGTATTTTTTCTTTTCTATGGAAGTCAATGGCTACCGGCAACTGTTTGTTTCCCATCTTCTTCTGTGTTCAACAAAAGAAAGAAACTCATACAGGTTTGGAAAAACTTGAGGGTAAATAAATGACAGAATTTTCATTTTTGGGTGAAATATCCCAAAGTTTGATCACTTAGTAAAGCAACAAAATATTACTAAATACCTACATTTAAATAAAAAATGTTTAAAGAAAAGCATTTGTTTGGAATCAGAAATCTTTAAAAATAGATATGCTTATTTGAATTTTACATACTTGTGATTTCAATTAATTATTAAAAGTGTTTTATTTTGATAGTTTTTGTTTTAATATTATTTTTGCATATTTACATTTTATGATTTAATCAATGGTTTAATTTTGTTTGTTTTTTTATTTTTAAAATTATTATTTTAATGCATTAATTAATTATTAGCTTTTCATCAACTCAATGCAATAAAAATATTTTGAAACATTTATCATTTTATTGTTTTATTTTGGATTGTTAATTATTTTATATTAATTATTTATTTTAAATGTGACATTATTATAATTGAACTTATTAAAAAATTTTTTTATTTGAATAGTTCTTGCTTTAAATTTAGATTTTACATTTTTATTATTTGATCAATAATTAGTAATTGTTTTTAATGTTTTATATTGTTTTTTATTTGTAAAATATTAATTTATTTTAATTTGACATTTTTATGATTTAATTATTTATTTGCTTTTTATCAACTCAATGAAATGGAAATAGAAAACTTTTGTTTATACTTTTGATCAAATTAATGCATTCTTTGCAGAATAATATTAATATTAATTAATATTAAATTATTATATTATTATGCATTATTACATTAATTTAGAATATTAATGAATTATTAAATTAATGTCTGCAGTTGCAAAGTGGTTCTAAGTGGTTTTAGTGCACTGCTATGGAGTTGCTAGGGTGTTGCTATGTGGTTGCTAGGGCCATCCTTAAAGTCATAAATACTTCTTGTTAAAATTCTGAAATGATCCCACAAAACTGTGGAGAGCTGATGACTGTGAGCTTAAAGCGCTCTGAAGACAGATGTTCATCTGAAGTGACACGAGCAAGTCCTGAGAGATTCGAGAGCTTTATTTAAAAACGGCCGTCTGTTTCTGTCATTCAGAAACTCAAGTCAGCAAGAGTCTGAGAGCAAAACATGTCAAAGTAAAATACATCTGCAGGAGAAAAACTCCATTCACAATCCAGGTGTTGCTACAACTTACAGCACATCTGGCCCTGTTACAACTTTAACAGGAAGATTCACTGATAAAGATGTCAAATTAAGCTGATGATTCAGTTGCTGAATTAGTCACTGGCTTCTCTTCCAGTTATTACAGTCATCACAACATTATTACATTCAGAAATGTCTTTCCTGAAATGAACAATAAAGAATAGGCCAATCTGACTTAATGAAACGGCATGCCTAATGCGTTTAACTTTCATAATCTGACGCATTTCTGAATGAAACCCAATATTGGTTTTAATAAAGTCTGCTTATGATAAAATCCCCTTTATGTCATTTTAACAAAGTCCTCAAAAATTTGGTTTTTAAAGAAGTCTCTTCTGCTCTCCAAGGCTGCATTTATTTGACCAAAAAATACAGTAAAAACAGCAATATTGTGAAATATTATTACAATTTAAAGTAGCTGTTTTCTACGTGAATCTATTGTAAAATGTAATTTATTTCTGTGATGCGCAGCTGAATTTTCAGCATCATTACTCCAGTCTTCAGTGTCACATGATCTTCAGAAATCATTCTAATATGCTGATTTGCTGCTCAAGAAACATTTCTGATTATTATCAGTGTTGAAAACAGTTGTGCTGCCCAATATTTTTGTTGAAATCGTGATATATTTTATTTTTCAGGATTTAGAAAGATTAAAAGAACAGCATTTATTTGAAATAGAAATCTTTTGTAACATTTTAAATGACTTTACTGACACTTTTGAGCAATTTCGTGCATCATTGCTCTATAAAATAATTTTAAAAAATACTTAATTTTACATATTTATGATTTAATCGGTCATTAGTGTTTTATTTTGATTGTTTTGTTTTAAAATCATTTAATTTATTGGTTTTGTAACATTATACAATTTTTGTCACTTTTGATCAATTTAATGCATCCTGAATAATTTTTTTTTAAAATAAATTATTTTAATTTGACATTTTTAGGATTTAATTGATCAGTTATGAACTCTTTTTAAATGATTCATTTGTTTATATTTAATTAATTACTACCTTTTCATCAAGTCAATGCAATAGAAATAGAAGTATTATTTTACAACATTATAAATGTTCTTTTTTGTAACTTTTGATCAATTTAATGCATCTTTGCTGAATAAAATGATTCATTTCTTATGAAAACAAATCTTTTGAACGGCTGTGTGTAACGTGCACATTCGGATTCAGACAGGAGCATGTTGTAGGACAGAAAACAGGGCCAGTATTTACCTGACTGATCAGTTCTCTGATGCTGGCCAGAGTAGCGGCCTGTTTCTTCTTCAGACTCTGTTCCTGCGGTGAACCATCAGCGCTGCTGTTATCTGCCGACTGAAAGAGTGTGATATTATATGCGTTATCAGCACACACACACACACACACGTGTTCAAAACACATCTGCCAGCATCTCATGGTCACACATTGAAGTCATGTGCGCTTACATACATGCAGCACATATGCATTAATATGAATGCAAGTGTTCAGCAGGCGTGCTGCATTGCTCTTTAGGTCATGTGCATGAACATGTGTGTGTTTGAGTGTCAGCGAGAACATGTGCATCTATTGTTCACACATTCATCACGTTGAGCCGACAGACTCCACTCTCCATACATCTGAGGAGACTCTATCATTCAGTTCTCAAGCTCAATTATAGGGGAAAAGATGAACTTCTGCGACCTTTAACTCTAACTCGAGGTGGTTTGAGCAGTTACAGTCCTAGATTATGAATCTGCTGCAAGACCTAGTGTGCTGCCCTCTAAGAAAATGTCCTGATGGGACAGAAACCTCATTAATTACTGCACAAGAAGCATAAATTAAAGCACATGAGACTCAGTTTACAATTGGTTCTTCTAGACTAGGGACTCCCAAACTTTTTTGTCAGCTGAACTCCTTTAAGCTACAATATTTACTTGAAGTCCCTCTGAGATTTTAAGGCATTATTTCAATAACTTAACATATTCACATGTTCACAGTTCTCTGATGTTGGTTACATGATGGTCACATAACATGCAGGTTAATAGGTAAAATATTTAATCAAACAAATAAAATAGTTAATCTTTTTAGTAAGCTTTTATTTTGATTATTTTAAAATAAAAACAATTTATTTTAATTTTATATTTTTATGTTTGAATTCATTATTAGCAAGTGTTTTTTTATTTTAAAATTATATATTTTTGAAATTTTATATTGTTATGATTTAATCAATTATTAGTAAGTGTATTATTTTGATCATTTTTATTTTAAAATGATTTATTTTAATTATACAGTACATTGTTATAATTTAATCAATTATTAGAGTTTTATTTTGATCATTTTTTTTAAGTATGTATTTATTTAAATTTCACATTTTTGTGACTTAATTCCTTGTTAGTAAGTGTTTTGTTTTGATCATTTTTTATTTTTGGAAATATATTTATTTAGTTTACTTTTTATAGTTTAATTAGTTATTAGTAGGTGTTTTATTTTTATTGTTTATTTTAAAAGTATTCATGTTAATTACATATTTTATTATTTAATTAATAGTAAGTGTTTTATTCTAATTTTGTTTTATTTTAAAATTATATATTTATTTTAATTTTATATATTGTAAGATTTAATTAATTATTAGCAGTTTTTATTTTAAATTATTTATTTATTTATTTCAAGTTTTTTATGATTTATTTATTAGTGTCTTATTTTGACTGTTTCTTTTTATTGTGATTATTTATTTGAATTTTTGAATTTTTTAAAAATCAATTATTACCTTTTTTAAATGTTTTTATTAAACCTCTAACTAATGTTTTTTCTTCCCTAACCTGTAGTAGAAGTTTAACTCTCTATACTATAAAAACAGTTTCAATCATATTCAATAATTCAACAACTCACATAGAGTATATTCTGAGTCTCTGGCTTTCTAAATACATCTGTAAACATATTTACTGTGATCTTTACGTCTTAAACTCTAATGACATTCTGTTCTGGCAGTGGAGATGTGGAATTAATGGAATTAATGGAAACAGAAGTGAATGAATTTGGAGGAGCCGCATGTGAACAGAAGTGAGTGAGTCATAACGCACACGTTTCCATCGTTCTCCTGCTGTAAACATCATGACAGAGAGCGAGAGAGCACATGTTACTCTGGGTTTGTTAAAACTCAACCTAAACCATGGCTTAGTGTCCAACCGTCGCCATGGTTACGGCTCTCGTCTCAGTTGCGCTTCTCATTCAGCTGGGGTCCGTCTATTTTTCCTTGTGTGTTCGACGTGCTCAATCACTCGATCTGCTTTCATGTGCTGTTTTACCTGAGCGTTATCATTGTCAAGCTGCTCCGTACTTTTGCATTTCTTCATTCTGAAATAGAGAGACATGAGGATTTGTGCATTAAAACAAGAATAATCATGTTAAATGTAATACAAACCAGGTTTAGTAAAGCTAAAACGCTATTGTACTCTTAAAAGTTAACAAAATCATGTCTATATATTATTCCAGAAGGGTAGGGTCAGTTTTTTTTTAATGAATACTTTTACAGCGTATTTTTGAAGGATCATGTGACACTGAAGACTGGAGAAATGATGCTGAAAATTAAGCTTTGATCACAGTTATAATTTACATTTTAACAGATATTCACATAGAAAACAGCTATTTTAAATTGTAATAATATTTCCCAATATTACTGTTTTTACTGTATTTTTTTATCAAATTAATGCAGTCTCAGTGAGACTTCTTGGAGAGACATTCTTTTTTTACCAATATTTATTTATTCATTTTAATTTTTATTATTTCATTAATTATTAGTAAGTGTAATTTATTGTATTTTATTTTTTACTTTTACATAAATGCAGCCTTAGTGAGCAAAAAAAATCTTAAAACATTTTATTTTTATTATTTATTTTTATTTTAAATTTTTACAATTAAATTAATTATTAGTAAGCGTTTTATTTTGATTTAAAATTATTTTGGTTTTAAATTTGTATTTTAATTTTACATTAATTTTCAAAATTTTATGATTAAATAAATGCATTCTTGGTCAGCAAATGGGACGTCTTTCAAAAACAATAAAAACATTATTTTTATGATTTATTTTAATTTTACATTTTTATGATTTAAATCATTACTAGAAAGTGTTTTATTTTGATTGATTCAAAATCATTCATTTTAATTTTACAATTTTATTTTTTATTTTACATAAATTTTATGTTTTTATGATCAAATAAATGCAGCCCTGATGAACATAAGGGTCTTCTTTCAAAAACATTAAAAATATGAATTTTATTATGATTTACTTATTTTAATATTTTTTATGATTAAATTCATTATTAGCAAGCGTTTTATTTTGATAGATTTTAAATTATTTATTTTTATTTGATATTTTTCTCTAAATTCCAAAAACATAAAAACTTACTTGTCTTTCTTCTTGGGCTCACTGAAAAAGAAAAATCAGATTGTAAGTGTGAGAGATATCATGAATATTACTTGCATTTTATTTAATTTAGTTGTTTATATCAGAAGTATTTCAATCCTATCATGCCAAATGATCTCATACAGCAGACATTCCTCACACGAACTGTTTTATTTCAGTATGAGAAGCTAAAAGTGCGACATTGCAAAGATCCTGTTACTGAGCCGCAGACTAGTTTAGTTTGTGTCGATGGTTTGTGTAAGTAAACAGATGTGATCTGTGCTAATGGGGTTGAGCTGCTAACACAGTCCCACTCACGCTCATGGTGCTCATTTACTCTGCTTTTGATCTCAGAACAATAATAATTAACCAAATAATTATCAAACAAACTGTGCTCCATGTAGAAAAGGTCATCAGGCCCTGGTTTGGTTAGATGTAAAACCTTGTTATAAATCCCAAGGCGAAACACACTCACACTGCAGCTCTCTGATGCATTAGCTGAATTAAAACACTCAAAGCTCACAGCACTCAATGATTCATCTTACACTCGCTCTTTCTTGCATTTTGTTTTGTATTTCTCTTGTTTCAAAGGTCAAGCGCACTGAAACACAAACACACACACACACACACACACACACACACACACACACACACACACTCACACACACACACACACACACACACACACACACGCAAACGCACGCGCGCGCACACACACACACACACACACACACACACACACACATGTTTGTTTTGTGGTTTACAGGGACTCTCCATAGGCGTAATGGTTTTTATACCGTACAAACTGTATGG
>JAFVLL020027351.1:0-13771 GCA_021397915.2 Tor tambroides
CAATGTTTGTGCGCACACACTACACAACCTTGGGGGATCCAGACACTTCCAGTGCGGCGGCGTTGGTATTCTCGTTCCCATTAGCGTTATTGAAATGCAGCATCGAGAGTAGCTTTTGATAGGGAACGTCTCGGGTTACTTGACTGTAACCCTGTTCCCTGAAAAAGCGGGAACGAGATGCTGCGCCTCAATGCCGCACGGTAGGCATGCCTGGACGTCCTTTCAGACAAAGGTGTAACCTGAGGATGTGTCCGTGTCACGTCTATTTATAACCTCGCAGGTGCATGTAATCATGACGTCACCAACCGAGGTTATTTAAGCCAATTCTTGGCGTGTTTGACACACGTGCTTCACAACCGGTCGAACAAAGAATGTTCTCATTAGCGTTATTGAAACGCAGCATCTCGTTCCCGCTTTTTCAGGGAACAGGGTTACAGTCAAGTAACCCGAGACGTTCTCTGAGTAGGGAACAAGACGCTGCGTCCGCTGCCAAGCTCCTCGTGCTGCTGACAAGTGGCCTTTTTCATCAGAGAAATCTGAGGAGCAGATGGTGCGTTCGCCAGTATAAGCATGGCGATGTAAGAATGTCTGGGACGGCATCTGCGCCATCAGTCAATGAATTGGCGTGATTCTATAAGGGCTTCAGACAATTGGCACATCCAGAGGGCGTTCCCCAATGCGTCATAGCCACGCAGCGTCTCGTTCCCTACTCAGAGAACATGGGTTACGCAAGTAACCAGAGATGTTTTCATTGTATTTTTTTGTTAAACACTGATACTTTTTTTGTTAATATACACTACAGGTCAATGTTTTTGAAAGAAGTACAGCTTCATTTATTTAATGAAAAATACAGTAAAAATAGTAATGTTGTGAAATGTTATTACAATTTGAACATAAATGAAATGAAATTCATTCCTGTGACGGCAAAGCTAAATAATCAGCAGATATTTCTATAGTCCACAGTTTTCACATATATTAAGCAGCAAAAACATTTCAACACTGATAATAAAAAAAATGTTTCTTGAGCACCAAACCAGCATACTAGAATAAATTCTGAAGTCCAGATTTTTATCAAAATTATTATTTTAACTGCATTTTACTTTCATCAAATAAATGCACCACTGGTATGCATAAGAGGGGGAAAAAATTGCCAAAAGTGTGCATTACAATGGAGCCCTGCAAATGACATGTGGAAGAAAAATAGATGTTAGAGGCTATAAATTAAGCATTCATTCCCATGACTTTCATTTGTGGCCATGTTGTAATAATTTGTTCCCTTGTTTTTAATTTAGTTATATTGTGGCCACAATTTAAGTAAAACAAGGGAACAAATTAGTAAAATGTGGCTACGATCTCTTGTTTTTTTTCCACCCACGTCATGTGCCGGGCTCAGTGCATTACGACTGTAAAACACATGCAAATACTAAAGTCTATCAGAACCTAGTGGATCAACCCAAAAACCTCCACAAGCCAGCGTTCCAGAACACTCGATTCTACACTGTGTCTCAGAGCATAGCAAACACTTTAGGTCTCTGGGGTCACGTTAGCAAAACAAGGAGAGGAACACTGAAATCAATAGAAAGAGACTATGGGAGAAGAAGGGAAAATTTCGGTATCAGGACTGCCAAAAATGAATCACAGAATTACTTGGCTTGGGCTTTTGTGGTGAGAATGGCAAGAGTTCAAACTCAAATTCAGAGCCCACAATGGCTGGCCTTAAAGGTTCTCTCATTAGTGTTCTCTGAACGGGAGCACCAGGGTTGTAGTAATGTTCCAAAGTGGGTGCATGAGAGGCCCTTAAAACAATATGCTTTCCTTCTGATGTTGCTGTTTCATAAACCTGGATACATACATGTAGAGTCGGACATGAGGCGGTTCCACCTCAATTTAAAGGCCTGAAAAAGATGCTGTTAAACTTTTTGCTTATTTGGTTCAGTTCAAGAAAAAAGTTTTGTCAAAATTTACAAACTGTGGTATCCTCTAAATTAACTGGTACATTAAAAAATTGAGTGAATCAACCTAGCTTCATTACGTTATATTTATGCTTTTGGCAGAATTTGTTTTCCAAAGCAACTTACATTGCATTCAAGATTCAATTTGTCAGTTTATTCATTCCCTGGGTCTCAAACCCCATCACTTTCACAATGCTAAAATCCTGCTCTACAGTTTGAGCAACAAAAAAATGTTGGTTAATGTTTGGATCTTGTTGGAACTCCTTAACGGTGAAGTGTTTTTTTTTTTTTTTTTGCACCACTAGCAGCGCTACTGTACACAAGAATTGCAATAATTTGTTTGAGAGGCTGGACTGGGTTGGACATAGTGCTAGGGTTTGACTAAAAATCTGTATAATGTTTTTTTTTGTTTTGTTTTTTAGGATTTTGCCGGTTTCAAGGTTGATCATGGTTTGTCCCTGACTGTGCCTTTATATGAATCAGACTGCATGAAACAATTAAAAAACACTGCATTTTAATCACTATCCAAACAAACATGCTACACATAGTATGAGCAGTTTTTGATGCAAATTAGATTGTATAATTTCAAAATTTAAAGCAAAAACAGAATGCTCTGACTTTAGCTTTGTGAAATTATGCTAAATAATGCATACAGTATGTGCACGGTACAGAAGCAGCAGACAGACCGAATGAGATCACAAATCCACTCTCTGACAGCAGGTGGCACTTATGGAACAGCGGCAATAGAACATTTCTTTGGTCACGGTTGCAAAAACGCAGCACTGTACTTGCTTTATTAATATGCATTATATGGAGGAAGAGTAAAAAGAAAATCCCATCTAAACTTTTCTGAAGACGGCCAGTTTCCCTCAGAGATACATTAAACCCCCAATTCAGTATTTAGGATTTTCTTCCAATGTGTTGCTTAGCCACTTGTACCGGTGTGCCGGTTTTAAAAAAATTCATACTGTGTGTGTAATTCAAACTGGTTTACCGTTTGAACCGGTATATTGCCCAACACTAGGTGGAAATAATAACACTAGCTGAACCATAGGTGTATGTTTGGGGTGAGACTACCTGTTTGATGGACCAATGGTTGTGCTAGGCTGTTCTGCACAGCTAATGATACAGAAATGACACACTTCACATTTAAGGAAACAACTATTTGTCACTAATTTTTGCAGTGTTTCTTACATTAAAGTTATGGTCAAATTAGCAACACTAATGGCAAAACAATGGCAAAGTCGGTCCATTGTCTGAAGTGTAGCTATGCATGAAGCAAAGCTTACTTGGTCACGTCCAAACCAAGCAACTTTATATTGGTGAATGCAGTAAATATGCATGTTCAAAGTTCAAAAATATTGATTTAAAATTCACGAGGGGGAATGTTTTGCATCATGTGTCCCTCAACCAAAATTCATGATTGTGCAAATCCTTATTTCACAAGATTTCAGTCTGCTTAAAAGAAATTACCAAGGAAGCCTCAGTTTTCACCTCAAAATCAAGCCAAAAGTATATTTTGGTTTTACATGTGCAATAGGATACAGCATTTGTGACACAAATTTTATCATTAGCACAGTATGCACATTACAAAGTATACTTTGGGTATAAAAACAGGTAATTGTGACTTTATTTACAATACTTTCAACATTACATCTCGCAGTTGCAACTTTCTTTCTCATAATTGTGACAATGCAACTTTGTATCTTACAATGTGACTTATTTCTTATTTTCAACTTTATTTCACAGATATATTATTTTTGTGCAAATACAGGCGAAAACAGGCTTCCATAGAGAACAAGATAAAAATCAAGTGAAAATATTACATTAAGAGTCTCCATTTCGGTCTCTGTTGTAAATTGGGTTTTGACAAACCGCACATAATACATCAGATGAATAAAAACAGTAAGAAAAGGAAAAACTGTCTGTGTGTTCTTGGACACAGGTTTATAGATGAAATTGAGTTGGCTCTAGGAATTCAATGGAAGCTTGAACTGAATTAATGTTAAATCAAGAACAAAATAAAGCCTTTGAACAACAGCAAGTAGTTTTGAAAGGATGAAACAGGCTTCCAGCAACAATGTAAACTACATTTTCTCTGGTGTACCACAGAAGAACACAGGAAAGGTTAACAGTAACACAATGCTAATGCTAAACAGAGCATTTAGCGCTTAAGGGTAATATATTAACCTCAGTGACATGGGGCACGTGCTTCAGCCTGTCCAAACCCCCAGAGGGAACAACTTTGCTGAATCAAGAGCACCAGACCCCCACTCCTAGCATATGCTTCATCAAAGGGGGCTGCCTCTGCTGCTTCTCCCGTCCCTCGATGATACAGAAAGTACATCCCAATAAATCACATTCTCTGATCTTCCTGCCAGGAATTCCAGCAAAGATTGCGTTTGTCACACCATTGAGATCCGTGAAATACGGAAACACCGGCCCCGCTCCCCAAGAATCCAGGGAATGCCATTAGAATCCATTCGCCTCTGAAGAGGGTGGTGAACTAAGTTCGGAGATATTTTTGATCATTCAGCAATTGAAAATAATCGATCTCTAACTGTGTCCACATGTTTTGGTCTGGTTGGACCACACACATGCACATACAGAGACACAGACAAACAGAGGTGTGCTTTGCCAGAGACGCTCACATGTGCGTAGGAGTGGAACGTTGCTGTGTTAGTGGGAAATTCTTATGAGGACACTATTCAAATAAGACTACTGTTGATTTAAAATTATAGTTCACCCAAAATTGAAATTCTGTCATTTACTAAACCTGTATGACGACTTTCTCTGTATGGACAAAAGCAGATGAACATTCTTCAAAATATCTTCTCATTCAGGTTTGGAATGACATGAGGGTGAGTAAATGATGAGAATTTTAGTTTTTTGGGTGAACTGTTGCTTTATGCATTATGAAGATGACTGACAGAAAATAGTTCTTCTCAAAAACCTGTCACATTTTTCTTCTCAGTTTTCTTCAGACTAGTTCCATGTGGATGAAAGGAGGAGGAGCGGGAGATGATATGAGAGCTCTCTGTAGTCATGAGAAAAACTGAAGAGCTAAATAATTCCAAATGTCTGTTGCTGTGCCCGTGTGCTACTGGGATAAGAGCCGGTGTTCTTTGTAATATTAAAAGAGACACTGATGGCACTCGCACAACAGGAATTTGTGAGGTAAAGCAGTGGAAATCAATCAAAACGACTGATCAAAGGCCCGATGAATGACGTTTGGCATCTAAATTTATACTAAAGGGTTTTGGTTTTACACTCAAACCTTTAATGTGGTATGGCCGTGCATTAGTCTTTTACACCATGGAAGAAATCACAGCCAACTTGCCAGAGAACAAACCACATATGGTGCATGTGAAGGTGAAGAGTGTCATGTCAGAGAATTTTACGTTGTGACTGAAATTATCAGGTCACATCAGGTCACAATGTATATCTATACATGTTTGGAGTAGAGAACCAAGTTCGAATCCAGCTTTTCATATTCCTTGCCAGGTCTTGGCTCATTGTTTCTTCTCTTCACTCTCATGTTTATGTTAATAAAATGGAAAAAGGTCAAACATGAAATTGAAACAGTATATGACATATTATACTGTATGCATGATTTTATAATAATGTATATTATTAGACATGGTGTACAGTATTAGTATTTACACTGTGGTGCAATCTTATTTCACCAAGAACACAATGTAAGTCATATGGAGACCTAATGGGACATGGTAATATGAGAAAATATATATTTCAATACTCTTGCGTTCACTTGCAAACCATTTTCTTTCCCTGAACAACTTGCAAATGAATTGAAATTTTTCCGTATCACAATGTCAGAGTCAGGACACTGCGTAAAATAAAAAATACAATAGAGTAAAATAAAATACTCTGTGTCTCACAGTCTGTGGTAGTTTGACCGATAAAACCTTTTACTAAACACCTTTTAAACAACATCTTGGCTGTAATATAAACACGGAACATTAAGCATGGAACATGAATTCAAGTTCAGCCCATTTCCAGCAGAGATAATGTGGAATTCTGAACCCACAGTTAAAATTCCTGAATGTTTGCAGGGTTCTGCAAGTGGAGATTAATGTTAAAATAAACAGTATATTATATGTAATTATAAAGCATCGTCATGCTTGTCAGCGTGATGCAGAGCCAGACAGTTTATAATACTGTTTGCTGTTGTGTCAAAACACTGCCAATACTGAAGGACGTTTCATCAAGAAAGTTTCTGGAAGCCATGCAATACTGCACATACAAACAAACCAGTTGTCATGAACGTCATGGATAGCAATATTAAAAATTAATGTGGTGTCAGGACACAAGTCCTAATAGTTTGACTAAGAGAAAGATTCTTGGCGCTCGATTGACCTGAACTCTCAATGACCTTTGCCTCAAGGATGAGCTCCGGTTTGCTTTCTAAGGAGCAGGAATGAGGGTCCTTTTATTGTTCTAAAGTCTCATGAAACACATATAGCTATCAGTATCACATGTTAAAATACACAGACACAAAGCTACTGCTTGTTTTTAAAAAGTGTTGACTATAGTTTGTGTTACCATTCATACCATCAGTTTAAAACAGTTCATTATGTCTCATAGAAAGGTCACTCACACCACAGTATGAGCTGATTAATAGTAGGTGGTTTTATTAGATTTTACAAGTTTCAAAATGGGAAAATGTAAGGAGATATAGGGTGAACTGGTAAAATAATGTGTGATTTCTAAGCAATTATGAGTGCATTTTTTTCACAAGCAAGTCAAACACCATGTTCAAGTCCTCCTGGGAAGTTCATACATCATAGTTCCATAGTGTGTTCAAGTGAATAAAATGAATAATATATAATACTAATATATTTGTATAGTATAAATATATCACAGTAAGCTTTTTAGCAGTAATGCAACCCCATGCATAGCAAACATTTCACATTAGGTGTATAATTAATGCTTTTTCTGGATATTTTATCATTTTCAGGTTACCACAGAGAATGATGGGAAATGTAGCTTTGTAACACAGAACTGTCAGCTAATAAACCGGCTAAATTAGTAATGGTTACTGGCAAACTTTCACCATTCTTCATCAACAGAACATAAAAATATATTGCTATCTAGCTAAACAAATCCATCTTCATTTACAATTACTAAAGTACTAAACTAATGTACTAATTACTTAAGATCAGTACTGACATTTATGCATTTTCTAGGAATCAAATAGGAATACAATAACAATTTTTTCAACAAAAAGTTGTAACTTAAAGAAGGCAATGAGTTCTCCACTATATTATAGTTTAGCATGGCTTCCAAACAGTATAATTTAGAACAACGCAATTTCTAATAAATGATCTTTACTATGTAAAATAATAGGAACATAAGGTCTTCTTCTGTATTTCACCCTACCACCATTAAGTTTGGAGCAAGAAGCATGGATAGCACCACAGTCAATACATCATGAGGGTCTGCAGAGGGGGAGCATGAAAAGAGGTGTTTGCAAAAGGAAATGTGCCAGACTGGGAATCTGGAACCTTATTTTATTGTGCGTATAGACTCTGGGGGTCTCCACACTCGACAATGCCAACTATTACAAACATCTCATAGGCACTCTTAAAAGTCGGTGTAGCATAATGTATCCCAACCTGATTTATGTGACTTTTACGTACAGGAGTCCAGACGTGTGCCTTGGTGCCCATTGCATTAGTGAAGAATGAAAAAGACAGAAGGGGATTATGTCTCACAAGTCCTAAAAAGGAAACAGTCAGACACATTTTTGCAATAGTTTCAAGTCATATAAACTCCAGAGAGAGGGATAAATGTTTTTGAAAATGGGAAAGGGGAAAGTATTATGGCATGGTTGAGGGTTTGTGACTGTTCAGACCTGCTAAAAAATGAAACAGTGAAGGGCAGCTGGTGTTTCAGTATATGGTTTTTCCTGAATGTCCTGAATAAACATAAGGTTTAGCTTAGCCTCATCACTTGCACAGACAAGAGAAGCCCTTTTGAGAAAAATTTACAACATTACTTGTAATATTGGGGGATAGATTTCCTCCACACCAGATGTGGTGAGGATGACTTACAGAGACACGTGCACTGAAACACATATCTAGATGGGGATTCTTGAACCTGGCTGAATGAAAGCACTTGAGAACTCAGAGCAACATCACAAAATACAGATTTACAATGTCATTGGAAAAATGTGCCTGCAAATTTACAAAAATGTACACCTGTACATACAATTTACTGCAGTTTGAAATGAACACTAGAGGTAGTGAAATATCACTGGCTTTTATTCCTTTTCACAAATCTTTAATTACAGGGGCAGAGTATTGATTAATATAGACTTAGTTTTGCATAGTTCCACAATACTATTTATAACCTTAAAACACTGTTAGAAAGGGAAAGGAAGTGACGTGTGGCCAAGTATGGTGTCTCATACTTGGAATTTGTGCTCTGCATTTAACCCATCCAAGTGCACACACACAGCAGTGAGAAGTGAACAAACACACACACACACACACACACACACAACCAGAGCAGTGGCCAGCCAATGCTGCGGCGCCCGTAGAGCAGTTGAGGGTTCGGTGTCTTGCTCAAGGGTCTCATCTCAGTCGTAGTATTGAGGGTGGAGAGAGCGCTGGACATTCTCTCCCCCGACCTAAAATCCCAGCCAGACCTGAGACTCGAATCTTCGGGTTGCAAGTCCGACTCTCTAACCATTTGTCAGGGTTCTGTCGTGTGTGTCATGTGTTCCCGCCTCTTGTGTCCATATTTGGTTTGTTTCCTGTCCCTGTTTAATGTGATTATGAGTTAAGTCTGTTCAGCTGTGTCTGTCTCATTAGCGTGTGTATATTAGTTCATGCCCGTTCAGTTTCATGTCTTCTGGTCTACTCGTTACTCCCTGGTGTTCCTGTGTGTCTGCCTTGCCTTGTCTTGCCCTGATGTCTTAAAGACTATTATTTGAGTTTACGTCCTCGTCTGCGTGTTCCTGCTCCTCCCTTGTGTGTGCACCGTGACACCATTAGGCCACGATGATGTTTGCATCACATAACCAGCTCCATGCAGTATGTATGGCTTTTCTCATGTAGTAAACTTACTCGGTAGCTCACCTGGTACAGTACAACATTGTACATGTGATGCAGAGCACTTGGGTATTAGTCCCATGAAACATTTATATATTAAAAAAAAAAAAGCCTTGTAAAAGCAAGATAAAATGGCATTGTCTCCTCAGTAAAAGCTTTCTCACATTTGTTTTTGTAAACATTATTGGTAGGTTTACTGTGAGTGGTACATTATTTTATAATGCTATATAGCATTAGCCTTGTAGCATTATTCATTAGCAACACATTTCCATTTCTGAACTTCAATGAAATGTACAACAAAAAGTTACCAGATTCACATTCAGTTGTTTTGGATAAAACTGAACACACTTTTAGCACCACTCACTGGAATTTTCACTTTGAAAGTGTTGTGAAATGAGCAAAAAACATAATATTTTGCAGAAATGTCGCCAGAGACATTTATCTAATGAGTCTTGGTTCACGTTTGCACTGGTTGGTTATTTCAATAAGTGTTTCTTCTAATTTGGGTACTTTTATGTCTCAGGGGTTGAATATCAGTTTAAAACTATATACTCTCTTGGAAAGTTTTATGCCTTTATTATGCGATGTTGCTACTTTAAGTACTTTCTATGTTTAGATTTTACACAAAATCATACAATTTTAAAAACATTTTAATATAAAATATATAATGATAAAGAAATCATTAAATGTTTAAAATGATCTATAAAAGAGTGAAATAAACCATTTCAATATTGTGTGGAAATGATAAATTATAGCTTTTATTTCTGAAAAAAGTTTTTCCACAAAATTATTAAATGTATATTTAGTATACATAAATGGAGCTAGTTTATTCCAACTTTATCTAAAATGTTCAATCACAGAATGAAAGAAGCACAATACACTATTCAAGATGTGGTTGAAATTACACTCTGGTGAAATTGGAGGGAAAAAAAAAAAAAAGACGACAGAATTCTACAGTGATGCATGCATATTTACTGTTAGGCACTGTTAATTGTCAAACTATACAAGTGAGAGCAAAAAATCTAGGATAATGAGCTCAGTTTCCGGCTATTTAGGTTTGTTCATTTATTTCCTTGTGGCAGATTTCCTTAAGAGAAAAATACCATCTGATGTAAACCAATCTATTCTCATTGCCGTGATCAAAAGGAAGAAAAGGATCGTTTTGCCCTGGAACTTTATGTGGTCATTGCTGATGGCCAAATTCTGAATGGTTCCCTGCCCATGGCTACAGTCCATTCTGCTTCCTGCCCTATCGATCAACCTCACAAAACAAAACATTTCCTAAGCTGTGAACTTGGACTAGCACCTGTGAACATTCCCGAAAAAAAGCTTTTGATAGGACACAAGTTTGGACTGGGCACATGCTAAATATTTATCTAGCCGCCCCTGGGAAGAGAAAAGAGAAAGCCGTCTAAATACTCACAGAAGTTCAAGACTCAAGGAAAAGAGAAGAATGTAAGCTTGTCCTTGGATGACTGAAGGTGAAAATGTTTCTTATAGAATATTATTAAACACCATAAAACCCAAAACAAAGTCTTTTCTCTCTCTAAAATATTAATGTTTATAAGCCAAAATACCATTTGAGGGAAAGAAGTGTGAAATATATGATAGTTCACCCAAACATGGAAACTCTGTCACCATGTCTTTTGAAATTCATATGACATTTTTCTTCTGAGGAACAAAAAGAAATTTAGCAAAATGTTCAAGGTATTTATTTTTTTTCCAAACAATGAAAGTGAACCAGAGCTGCTGAGTTATTTATTGCATGATGTATATCAAATAACAAAAAGACATTATACAACTTTGGATGGTGTGGAATATAGTGCACGAGCTGTACAGCTTACTTTTATAATACTTTTATGGTGATTTATGTAATTTTTAAAACTGGATGCATTCTGGTCCCAATTTACTTCCTTTTTCTATTGGAAGAGAGCAGCTTGAACATTTTGCTAAATGGCTCTGGTGTTCCACAGTAGAAAGAAAGTCATACGGTGTGAGTGTGAGAGAAATGTGCCTGTTACGCTAAATACACAAGAATCCAAAACTCAATTCATGGGCAGTTTAGAGGAGCTGTAAGCCAGCCAGCCATTTTTGGAATGCAGCATGGATATAAGATAGGCCCAGGTTGGAAATTCAAATATCCAAAGGAATGCTAATTACAGTGGAAATCAAACACCATCAATTATAGAGTTTCAGCATTACTGCTTGTCTTTTCCCCCACTCCCTCAAAAAGCTGTTCCTCATCCAGCCATCTCTTCCGGCCATTCTTTTATGATGGGAATAGGCTCGGGGAACAGGATAAAATTCATGTTGTGCTTTGTTCACTTCATCATCATATACTTCATCAACATTTACAAATATTAGCAAGCGTGGGGGAAGAGATGCCTTGGAATGTCCCAGATAATAACCACGGCTCTAGAAATAATAAACAGATTATTATTGATGAAAGGAGACACAATAATTCCTGAACTCAAATGCACTTTGGACACACATATTTTGAATATTTAAGTCATCTGTTGGGTCTGTTTGAGAATACTGTTCTACCACAGTGTCACACCGAACCAAACACCGAATCACTGACCTCTGCTGCAGAGAATTCCTACAAGATTTACTCTGCTTGGACACCACACACTCTGGCATGACTCTCTTATACACAGCTATTTGGTAACTAATGACTGCTAACAAGCTAGTTTATTTTCTCAGGACGGTCTTTGTGCTAGAAGAATGAGTTCAGCTCTCAACAGTAAAAACCACTGTTTTAATCTAATATGTAGTAACTATTAGGAAAAACAAACAAACAAAAAACAAGGCAAATTTACTGATTTCAGCTGCAATATGTGTATGCAGAATTTACTATGAAAATATATTTATTTTAAATCAAGTAGCTTTAATTACTGTAGGTAAAAAGATAATCGAAAATTCTGTCATTATTTAATAGCATTGCCCTTTTGTTGCTGTAAATTTGTATGACTTTTTTCCCCATGACACCAAATTGTCAGCAATAGATGTCAAGCTGCAATTTTGCAACCATGCTAGATCAGTAATTAAACCCAGGTACCTTTTTATGCTAAACATAAACAGCACCACTAGACCATCCTGTCTTACATTTATAAGAACAATTATGGCCCTTCAAAAAAAAAAACATTTTTCACTCCATGATGGAAGTCCCGCCTTTCAGTTAAAAGAGCCAATCGCCTTTTTGATACAGGCATTGCCCCTATTGTTTACTGCAAAATGATTCAAGATGCTCATATTAGGTGGACCGGCCTGAAAAATACAAATAAATATGTTAAAAACAGTATTAAAAAAACTTTATTTTAAGGTCCAATTCTTGCTATTAACAAACAAATTAATTGTGACTTTTGCCTCAATAAACTCCTAATTTGCTGCTTATTAATAGGTAGTAAGGTAATTGTTACGTTTAGGTATTGAGTAGGATTAGGGAAGTAGAATATGGTCATGCAGAATGTGTTCTTTATAAGTACTAATAAACAGCCAATATGTTAATAATAGGCATGCTAATAAGCAACTAGTTAATAGGGAGACTTGGCACCTATACTAAAGTGTACTATACTGAAGATCTGAGATAAAGAAGCAAACTTGATACAATTGTCAGATTTTTAAAAAAAAAATGTACTGTACTACTTGTATGTCTGTACTTGTACTGTAACTATTGCCTGTTTTTGGGCTTTATCAAGATGGCCACCAAGTGACTGACTTGCCTTAAAGTGACTAAACCAGATAGATAAAAAACTATGGAAAATGACTTTAGTTAATCTAAAACTACCCAAATATTTCACTAAATTTAATATAAAATTAGTATATTATCCAAATCATTCTCTGCTCAGTTGACATGGTTGCCCATTGAAGCTATGCAATATGCAGCAGAACAGACACTCCTAACTACCTTTTTCAATTTATTATTCATATTTTAGGAGGAAATTAAAAAATTGAGTCAGTGGTTTTGAGGCAAAACACAGGGAAATAAGCTTAATGTGGGAGTGTGGTTTTATATCTCAGACCTTATACTGAGTTTGTGTGAATGTTGCAAGTGCATGTGAGATTGGTGTGCATTTCAGAGTATGCAGAAGTTTAGAAAACGTCTAGGCCAGTCTGTGATGGGAGAGCACTTTACGAGTCCTTTCTGCCCAGCTCTTATCGCTCATCATCTTTGTGCGCTAAATCAACCGTCCGTCTGTGAGAAGACAAATACCATGCGGAAAAGACACATTAACAGCTGCACTCGAAGCTCTGCCAAGTGTCACTAAGCGTTATTGTCAGAGCCATGCTTTAACACCATACTGCCAACCTCCATTTCCTGTTTCCTGCCCCTAGAGGGCCTAAACACAATCTGAGGAAATCATTCTGTGTCGGCCCTGCAGAGGAAGGTGTTCATTTAAACAAGAGGCCTGGGCACATGTGAATACTTTGGGATTAGAAGAAAAAGCCCCCCACCGGTGTGTTAAAAACTAAGCAAATAATGCATCCTACCCATAACGCACATATGGAAGACAGCAGCACAAGCTGAGAATCATTCATGAGGTTGTATAACTGAGCTCTGATTAATTCTCTTGATTTGTAGCTGATGAAATGACAGCCCATTCCACGAATCTTGCATAAATTTGTCAAGAAAAGAAGAAAATTAAAGAACTTCAAAGTAAAGCAAAGATCTGCAACTCATATACAACAATAGAGTGGAAATGTTACTATTTGTCTGACTCTAAACAATCCAAAATGAAAATA
>JAFVLL020027352.1:0-10803 GCA_021397915.2 Tor tambroides
TTTTACGTGTTATTTATTACAAACCATATTGCAGATGCGTTGTCAGACTGAAGATGAACCGCGGTCCTAGCGCGTGCCGAACCGTGAGTGGAGAAGCGTACGGTTCGTTTTTTTTCCGCAAACCGTGCCACCCCTAATATGTGTATATATATATATATATATGTGTATATATATATATGTCTTTTTAATGCTCTACAAGTCCACCATAAAAAATTAATGTCTTTGAATTATCTTAATTTGGGTTTTCAGTTTTTATTTAAATTTTAGTTATTTGTTGTATTTTTTTTAGATCTTTGTTTAGCTTATAATATACAATTTAAAATTTTAAAACCTTTTATTTAATGTTTAAGTTTTTTTTAATCCAATTTTTATTTTATTTTATTTCAGCTTTATTGTATTTTATTTTGCTTTATTTTATTTCAGCTTTTATTTTATTTTATTTCAGGTTTATTTTGTTTCAGCTTTATTTTAATTAACAAACTGTTTTTATATAGTTTCAGTTTTACTTTTAGTTAACAACACTAATCTTATGATTACTTTCATTGCATTTTTTGGAATTTTTGATAGCCACAGTAAAAATCTAGTTTGCCTTTGTTCTATTCTGTCTTTTTTAAACCTGTTTTTCTTTTCATTAACCTTCACGCCATCCATCCCTTCAACCCCTTCAATTGAGGTAGAGGAATGTTTGTGTTGAGTTCTCTCTCTCTTCTTTCTATCCTTTTCTCTCATGCTCTCTCTCTCTTTGTGGGTCAAGGATGAAAGGGCCCTTCATATTAAGAGCCTGTGATACAATCGTGTCACTCAGTCATCTCAAAACTCCCCCCAAACCTCAAACCCAGCTCCTCCACTTTCACAGGAGCGAGAGAGCGTTGGGCCTGCAGCCTCATACCTGCGCGAGACCCTTTCCAAACACGCGCGGGACAATCTCAATGGATTTTGTTGTGCTCTGTACACGTCGCCCTGTGAAAAGGTTATTTTAAGATGCTGTGCGTATACACTCACGTCCCGGTGAAACGACCCACACACATCGCTGTGTACACACACCCCTCCCCAGTCCCGCCGCTGAAGAAACTCCTGTGAAGCCCCTTCAATACAAGCACAAACAGGGTCTTATTCAAACCCAGCAAACGCTAGCTGGAGATACTGACCCTGGTATTGACTGATGGGGGAGAAAGCGAGGAGGAACTGTAAAATTCATCAGGGTGATTTGGTGATTTACTGCGCCGGAGGCTGTCACGCCACGATTCCTGCAGGGTCTGGAGGAGACGGCAATGTCTAAAACAGCTGGTGGCCTTAGGCTACACGAACCCCGGATGAGAGTCCTCGTTTGAGCATCTCTGAGCTTTATATTCTGACAACAAACAGTTGGTGTGATGGGTGGAGGGGTTTCATTCGCTAGCGTCTTGTGAGAGCCATAACAGAGAGGGTTTGTGTGCTGGCGGTGGCCCTTTCTTCCTGCGGCTCACCAGTTGGACCTGATGGCTCTATTTCTACCGCGTTGACTGCGGTGGAGCCATAAACAATGCCTTAAACTGTTTGTTTAACCCAGTGTCATGTACAAAATATAGGCCTGCGGGATGGTGGGTCAAAAATCAAGTCAAGCCGCTTTTATTTGTATAGCACATTTCACAATACACATTGTTTCAAATGTGTGTTCAAATGTTTTAAAAAGCTCTACAGAAAATAGTGCTGTATCTTCATGCCTTATAGTTGCATTTAGGAGATTAGAGCTGGGTGATTATATGCAGTAGTTTACATTTTGCGATGCAAATCAAGATGATTTGCAATGTATTACTTGACGTGAATATATGATATAAACAATCAAGCAGCTGAGATTTGCTATAGTTATGTATGAATGTAAGTGTGGGTAAAGTTGGATGTATGCTGTTACAAAAAAAATTTAAATAAATAATAATAATAAATCCTGTCATTTTTACAGAAAAAAACTGGCAGTTGTATTTGCCAGAATAATTCCGTAAAAATGCAGCATAAATGTAAACATATTTACAAAATAACTAGTATATTTTACAGTTTAAAACTGTAATTTACAAAAAAGAAATTACATTTTAAATTTAAACCCTAACAGTCATTTTCTGCTGAATTACCAACGCCATGCTGCTACTAAAATCTGTTTTGTGACTTTATCATATATTAATAACCACCAAATAATAACACAGATGGTAAAGAGAAAGCCAAATGATGATTCAAAGTTCATCACAAGTAGCTTTTCCACAAACTGAGGCAAATAGTAATATGTAGAAAGTGCATGGTGTCATGCGCAAAAATACAAAACACCATCATAGTACCACACATAAGACTAAAATAATCAAATAAACATGTTTTAAGCAACATGAGCTGTGATAAAACCCTACTATGCATAACTCATAACAAACTAACAGCTGGGTAAATTACTTACAAATTCTAATCTGTTACTGATTACAAATTACATGACAAAAATTGTAGTTAGTAACGTAATCCATCACATTTACACATTTTTGGCTATATAATCAGACTACTTTTAGATTACTTTTGACCTAACTTGTTTATCATATTGATTTAAAAAGGATACTCTTGTACCATATAAATATGGTTTCCCAAACCGGGGTTCTTAAAGGAACTGCAGGGGGTTTGTGAGTTTAATAAAAACCAAATAATTAATTCATTAAAATTAAGTCAGAATTTATTGCTATTGAGTGAATAATATGTAATCATGTAATCAGTAAAAAAAAAGTATTTTGAGTATTTTAAAATGTAATTTAATCTAGTTACAAGTACTTTGTTTTTTTTAGGAATCTGATTATGTAATCCAGATTACATGTTATCACGTGTTACCCAGTTCAAACTAATAACAAAATAATAAAAAAAACTATTAAGAAGCGCAATTATTTAAACAAAATACCATAAAATGTAAGCTGTCACAGGGAATTCTAGGAATGGCAGTTTATGGGTTTTCACTGTAAATTGTAATAAGATGACTTGTTCTTCTCCACTTCCACAAACTGTACTTTTAACAGCATTTTAGTGTAAAATTGCTGTATATAGTAAGCGAACTTAGGTTAACCAATAACCAGTTTTTAGTCTAGCATCTTTTACGGTTACATTTTTACAATGGTTTACATTTTGTGACGATCAAAAGAATTTAGCAGTTGAAATGTGCTATATAGTGTATATACAGCTTTACGTGAATGTACTGTATGTATGCAGATACAAGATGGATGTACTGTTATCCTTTAAATATGTTGCTGGGTGATAATATAGATACAATATATGATGTAAACAATTATGCATTTGAGATTTGCTATATAGTATATGTCGCTTGAATATAATACAGTGACGAGAACAGAAGCATTAGCTTCCTTATATTTCCTTTAACTTGTGTTATTCCATCTCTTAAGCATATACGTGTCTTATTATCAAAGCATTCCTGTTTTTCTGCTGTTTTCTCGTAGCCCCTGGAATTTTCTTTGCTTAGCCGTGCATTACGTGATGGCATGAGGGGGCGGAGTCAGCATTGTGTTACTGTTTGATTGACAGCTTTCTTCTCTTTTTTTTTTTTTTTTTTTTTTTTTTTTTTTTTTCTCTGCCTCAGGGCCTGCTGAAGTTCCCATGATGTCACCGAATGGTTCCATTCCACCAATCCACGTTCCTCCTGGCTACGTCTCCCAGGTAACCGGGAGGAGTGGGTCAGGGCCATGCGTCGGGGTGGCGAAACCTCTCACAATGAGGATGTGATTTCACCCCTCATAGAGGCGAATATGCCTTTCTTTGAAAACATGCTTACAAAGTGTGATTCTGGTATTCAGCAGCCAAACAAACAACAGAAGAACAGGCACAAAATTCCAGGTTGTTCATCTTTGTGGAACGGTGTCAGGCCAGTTTGCTAAAGGTCGGCGGCAGTGACATTTCAGTAGAAAGGTCAAAAAACTCTTGCAGAGAGGGCAGGAAAAAGGGTTTGAGTTGTGGGTGTAATAAATCAGTGGGGGGGTTGTAATGACACAAAGGTCACTCGTGTAAATATGATTCATTAGCGCATTCCACCCAAATGAAGGGTGAAGGGCAGGACCAACCCACCAGTTTCTCTCTTTTAACTTGCCAACAAGATGGAAGCTTTTTAGTGCAAGTGCATCAAAATGAAGTGATAATAATGCTCATTATGTGTGTAATTGTTACTCTGTTGCCTCAGAAAATGATGGGAAATGTAGTTTTATTGCACAGGCATGTGGCCTCATAAAAGTAGTTTTTTCCAAATTCATTTTTTTCCATTTGAATTTTTCTAGACTCTGTTTTAATGGTTAAATTAAAATGTATTAATCAAAAAGCATGTGTAATTAATTGAAATCATGACACTGACACAATTTAGGTTTTTTTAACCAAATTCTATTTTCCATTCATTTTTCTGGATTCCATTTTAATGGTTTCATTAAATATTAATAATCAAAAGCATCTCTAATTAACTAATTTTATTAAAAAATAATTTATTATGATTTTATTTCTTTCTTTTTTCCCCAGAAATACTGTGTGTATTCACAATTTCCTGCTAAATAAATTCTGGTAAATAATTTTTCTGGTAAATATTACTTTAATGTTTTAATAATAATTTTATTAATAGTATAATACTATCACTACATTAAGTAATATTTCTGTCACGGTTTCTTTAACTTAAACCGAACTTTTATTTTGATAAGTTGCTGTGAAGACCTTTAGGTTTCTGTTTGTATGTGATATGACGATAGTTTTTCTCAAAAGAAACGGTAAAATGCTCATGAATCCATCCAAAATGCGCCAAATTCAGTGACATTCTGCGTTATACTGTAAATTCCGTTTTAATGACTGGATTCTGTGATTCTGTCCGTGTTTTCTGCATTGTGGAAATCATAAGGCCCTATAAATCGCAGTTTTCTTTACCTCTACACAGAATCCATATGAACTTAATGTACAGTCAACATATAATATCATTCAAAATTTGTGATCAGTAAGATTTATTTTTTTTAAGTGCTGTTGAAAGACATCTATTATCACCCAGGCTGCATTTATTACATCAAAAAGACTGTAAAACAGTAATATTGTAAAATATTATACCAAATTAAAAAAATATTGCAATTTAAATTAAATGTAAAATCAAAATTTTCAGGATTATTTAAGTTATTGTAAGTGTCTTTACTGTCACTTTTGATTAATTGAATGCATTTGTGCTCCATTAATGCATTATTTACTTTCCAAAAAAAAAAAAATCTTACTGACCCCAAATTTTTCAGTGGTTTTTAAACACATTACCTAATAAATATTCATGTGATGAGTTAATTATCTGTCCGGATATGCTTGAGTGGTATAGTATCATTGTATAGTTTCACAGTGTCTTGACACTAAGATTTAAGATTTATTTTTAATGTTATTGAATAAATTCAGAAACTTTGTAGACCTCTGAGATTAATTGATAAAATTAATACTTACTTAAAAAATACTACTTAATACTAAAATATTACTAAAATATGAACAATTTCACATTAGAAATAAAATTGCTAAAATTATTTTAGAAATGAATTTGTTGAAAGAGCAATTGTTGAGTCTCCTGAAATCAATTTATGAGCACAACTGAACATTTGACATAATCTGTCTTTGCACATGCCTGAATACGCAAACTCAAACATAAGTTTGTGCTTGTTTTGCCCTCATGTTTGTGTATTTATCTCTGGACAAAGGTTTCCCTCTGGTTTAAAGTGGAAAAAGCTATAATTTGGCCATAATTTTTAATTCTAAATGTTGATTAAACACATTTTTGTCTACTGTTTGCCAGAAAACACCACTTGTCATTTCATCTTCAATCACTTAAATGCACATTACGTCAATTACGAGCTAGAAAATATGAACCTCCCAAGGGGGCTTTGAAGCTACATGCTGTGTAAGTGTTTTAATAGCTCACTGCTTGAACCAAGAACATACTAATTTCCCTGCAGATCCAAACAGTTCTTTCCTCCAGTAAAAGCATTTTTGGTAACGAACAGTTTTCTGCTGGCGTCACTAACCTCACCTTCTAACCTTGGGTGACCAATCTGGTCAGCGTGGGTTATAGGTTGAAGTCAGCGAGTTGATTTCTCCCATGTGAACTATACCAGCAGATCTGATTCCTGTAAGCGTCTTCCATGCATGCATTCCTTCACTGGAATGTACTTGATAGCTGTTCCATTAAAAGGCCTTGTTTACTTTTGCATTCCTGTCCTTTGTTTAAAGTGGCACTGAACGTCTGTGGTTGCCTCGTAATTTCTGGCACGTTAGATCCGGTGTTATTTGTCAGGTGGGGCACTAATGGCTGACATCAGAGAGCCTGTGAGGTTGGGAATTGTTTGGCTTGACGTCTGTGGATGTTTGTATTTTCAGGTTCTAGAGGACAACACAGGCGTGCGGAGGGTTGTGGTCACGCCTCATTCTGAATGTTACCCGCCGAGTTACTCTCCGGCTCTGTCCCCGAGCCACCACATTCACCCTCCGTACCTGACGCACCCACACTTTATTCCAGCCTCACATACGTCATATTATCCCCCAGTCAGCCCCGGTGATGTTCCTCCACACCAGTTCTATCAGCATCGACTGCCACCCATCTACCCGGAAGGTAAGCTTCATAGTCCACAGTAGACTAAAGGTACTGGTCTTATTCGCTTATTTAAACACATACTTCAGTGAGGATGGGGAACCATCTCTTTGCACTGAATCATAACACTGTCCTAACCAAGCTAAACATGAAAGAGAAATACCACACAAAGCTATGAAAACACAACACAACCAATCTGAACATTCATTACCAGTGAAAAGTTGGGATATGCTTGACTGAATATTTCTTGTGGTTTTAAGGAACTTTTTTCTTATTCTTAAATGATTGAAATCCTTTTTGTAGACTAATAGAAATTTTATACTAAATATAAAATATAATAAATATGATATGTAAATATAAATATCTTACACACACACACACACATATATATATATATATATATATATATATGATATGTAAATATAAATATCTTACACACACACACACACACACACATATATATATATATATATATATTATTGTAATTTTTTTGGTAAATATTTTAATGTGTAACATGCTTTTCTTTAATAAACAAATGTAATTTTAATGAACATATACTGTAATTTAAGTGTGTTTGTTTTTTTGTGATCATATGTGTATACAATGCAACACAAAATTAGTTTTGTAGAATGTAAATATATGTATATATATGTATATATATATATATATATATATATATATATATATATATATTTTTTTTTTTTTATATATATTTAAAATGTGTATATATAAAACATTTTATATAAAATCTGTGAATTGCTTTTAGTTTTCATTTATTTTCATTTGTGTGGTCACATAAAAATTACTTTTGTAGACGAATATAATATTAAATATATGCTATATTTTATAATGTTATTTATATAAATGTAATTTGATTTATTTGACATTTTTGTCGTCATGTGTATACATTGCTGCACAAAATTAGTTTTGTAGACGAATGCATTTTGTACTGAATATGAAATATATATTAAATATATGAATTTCTTTGTTGCACTAAAATTTTAATTCATATGTGTGCACAATGCTGCACAAAATTAGTTTTGTAGATGCATAAAAATTGTGTAGTGAATATAAAAATATTACATTTTATATATTATAACATTAAAGACTTTTTTTTTTTTTACAAATTTTATATTTTTTAATATATTATAACATTTTTACTTTTTTATTACTCTAAACTTTAAATATTTAAAAATATTTTTTAATAACATTTTTAGAAAGATTTTGCTTAATTTTTGCTTAATTTTTCTAATTTTTAAGATAGAAAAATAGTTTGGGAGTAGTATATTAAGTGTTTTGATTAATTTAACATTTTTGTGCTCAAGTGTATGCAGTGCATTTGCTTTCTACTTTCCATAGTGTAATTACGATCTTTGTCTTATCTCAGAGATCATCCCGCTGTATAACGTCTCCACTTTCATGGGTCATGAGGAGTACTGTAAACCTCCACCCAAGAAGCTCAAACAACCGGTGGAGCGCACAGGTCCAAGTCAGGTGACCAGTCCGCTATCCAGCAGCTACAAGAACACCACGGCCTGCACCACCACCGCTAACGGCTATGGCAAAAACCACAGCAGCCCTGGAGGAGGAGGAGGTGGAAGCCCTGGCAACAAGAGGCCAGATCGAAGAGCCAGAGGAAGCCCCAAACACTCAGACACTGAGCCACAGGGTGAGCTATGTTGAATTTAAAACACAGACATCTTGCTGATTTTGTTCTCATGTCGCTGTAGTATTTTCATACATGTGGTGACAGCTGAGAGCAAAAACAAAGGATATTTCCAGTGTCAGCTGGACTCAAATAAAAGCAGTCTTGAGCTGCTGACTCTGGCAAGATGAGTCGACAGTCTTGTCCACATCTGTTCACTTTAAAGCATTTCCATGAAGCTTTATGGGTCCTTATCTCTAAGCCTTTGTTTTTGAGCTGTTATATCAGTGTCAGCACTTACTCTTAGTGTGACACATTCACAATGGATAAACAGTAGATGTGTGAATGTGTGAATGTAGAAGAGTGCCCACTACTGGTGCAATACAGTCAGTCACTTGAATGAAATAGGCTGGGAATAGCATACTAAAAGTACTATTACTTCTGCTGTAGTGTATAGTTTGTGCAGTTCTGTTCAAATATTTGGGGTCAGTAATATTTCAATTTCTAATAAATGCTGTTCTTTTGAACTAATCATCAATGAATCCTGCAAAGACAGCACAGATTCCACAAAAATATTAAGAAGCACAACTGTTCCAAACATTAATAATAATAAAAAAAAAGGTTCTTGAGAAACAAATCATAATATTAGTTATTAGTGTTTCTCAAAAAAATATATAGTTTTTCCTTATTTATATAATTATTTATAAATTTCTTTCTTGGCTTATTTGATAAACCTGAAAGGTCATAATGTAATTAATTAATAATATTTAATAAAAATACCCAGTTATTTTTAAAATGATAACTGGATGTCACTTGCTCAATGTATCATTTTTTTTTTTATATATATATATTTTTGGTTACACTTTATTTTAAAGTGTCCTTGTTACGGTCTAATTATACATTTAAGTACTGAGTAATATTAATTAACTACATGTACTTACTCTATGGTTAGGGTTAGGATTAGGGTTTGGCTTAGGGTTACTTGCATGTAATTATGCATAATTTATTGTTATTATGATAGTAAGTACATGTAACGTTTAACAAGGACACCATAAAATAAAGTGTTACCATATTTTTATCAAATGTTTCTTATTTTTATTCACTGTCATTTATTGCAACAAAACACTAAATGTTTATCTTTAACTGTTGTTTTAATAGATAAAGATACTATAGCAAGTAGTCTTTTTGACTCAATTTAAAAAAAGAATCAGTTTAAGGAGTCATTTGTATGTTAATCATACTATGCTGGTTATGCTATATGTTTGTATGTCTTTTGTTTTATTTTGTATTCCTGTCTTTTTTTATTATCTGTAGTGCAGTAATTATTTAGCTGTAAGAAAGATTAAGTTCTTGACTACCAACCTTAGTATACAGTATTTATTTCAAGTATATAGTATACAGTAAACTTGAAGAATTCCACATAGCCAAGGATTCCAATAAGGGATGTAGCTGTTCTGAGATCAGATGGTGAATGAATGTGGAACACATGTTGCATGAGATGCAGTAGATTCCATAATTCTCTGTATCATCGTTTCGTTTCCTTTCCTTTCATCATTCCTTTGAAAACAGCTCACTCTGTCTCGCTGTTTTCCTCTTTGTTCTTTAAAGTCTTATCTTACCCTGGTCTTTGTTCTTGTGAACCTTTGGTTCCCATGCCTCTGTGTCTGTGTATGTAAAGGAGAGAGAGAGTGTGTGTCTGTAATCTGTCTGTGGCGAAACCACACTGCATAATGAGACGCAGATCTCTTCCTGTCTGAAGTGACAGCACAAGGCTGGTCCGTGTTAAAATGCACAGGGAAAAGGCACGGCAAATTAAATCAAGAGACGAGAAGACGAGCTGTTCCTGCGGAGAATGTCTGAGAAGATGCTTAGATCTGGGTGAAGTGCATGCCATCAGACTTTTAGACTTGGTCTTCAGTCTCCAGCGGTGTTCAGGACTTTGCTGTGGCTTGTCAACAAACTACTCATAATTGAAACTAGTTAAAACACAGCCAAGCTATGCTTTTGAAAGTTAGCTAGTTACACTACGCTTCAAAAATTAGGTGTCTGTGAGATTTGTTTTTGAAAGAAGTCTCTTATGCTCTTCGTGGCTGCATTAATTTTATTCAAAAATACAGTAAAAACAGTAATATTGTGAAATAGTATTCCAGTTTAAAATAACTGTTTTCTATTTTAATGTATTTTAAATGCAAATTTAATCCTGTCTTCAGTGTCACATGATCCTTCAGAAATCATTCTAATATGCTGCTTTGCTGCTCAAGAAAAAAATGAGCAGCAAAAAATGCCCATTTGAGTTTTTGTCTCATTTACATCACGTTATAGATAAGCAATATCACACGAGTGCAAATGGGATACTGATCTTATACAACAGTTCAATAAATAAGAAGTTAATATTGTGTTATTTTAGATACAATGTTGTCTGTTTTGCTCAGTTTTTCCAACGAAAATATAAAGACAAAGCAGAACTGTTCGTCTCCGAGCAACACACAGCGGCATTTCATTTCTTAATCCACGTTTTGAACGAATTGGGTGCACCATTGGGCTCGTTGAATTTGAAGCTGCGCTGCACAGA
>JAFVLL020027353.1:0-16807 GCA_021397915.2 Tor tambroides
AGGTGATTGCCTGTCAAATAGCACAAGGGTAATGGGACTGGTGGGAGATGAATGGCAAATGAGCAGGAGAGTCATTTAAATCTACTATCAATTACTGATGATGGTCATGATGGCTGTATGGAATCATTGTCTATGGGCGACTTCACAGTCAGCAGTCAATCAAAGCTTCGCAGCGGAGGGGGAGAGAGGAATAAACTGGGGGAATAGTCATGTATCTGATGTGGTTTACACTGACAATAAGGAAAAAATGAGAGAGAGAGAATGTGGAAAGATATGAGGAGAGCTCTTGTGTTTTGAACATAGTGTAGTGAGCGAGTGGCAGAAATGCTTCACCAGCAGAAATTACGCATTAAATTACTGCAGCCTCACAATGGAGATGTAGATTGTTTATAAGCCTTCCATCTTGACAGGCGTAAATCAGCTCGTCATTATGAAAGAAGTGCACACATGCTGAGATATGAGGTGGATGAGAAAACCTGCATTTCGAGATAAGAGATACGCCCCATCATTACGCCACCAAATGCATTAAAACAAATTTAGGAGATGCTTTCTGATAGAAATACAATTTAGACGGATGAGTGAAACTCAGGCTAGTTGTCACATGGGGAAGCTGTATCTCAGCAACTCTAAGGCCCCGTTTACACTAGTGCGTTTTCGTTTTTTATACGGCGTTTTAGAATGAAAACGATCCCCGTTTACACTGGCGTTTCCGCTGCGTTTCAGAAACGATCTCCGTTTACACTACATAACCGGAAACGCATGTCACGTGACCATTCATGCAGGTACAACCACAGATATGTATTGGTAGATTCCCTATTATTTATATGGCGGACACGTCTGCGGTCAAATGGGGAATCTACCCACACATATCTATGGGTACAATAACGAGCATGATGTTATTGTTTACACAGTCGTCAAGGATACGCAGAGCGAATGTGGGCAGCCACGCCATCGTTTTCAAAAGTCTCCGTTTTGGTCCGTTTACACTGAAACGCAACCCCGGAGTTTTCAAACTAAAACGGGGACTGCAGCGTTTTCAAAAGTCTCCGATTTCGACCTTGAAAACACAGGAGTAGTGTAAACGATAGGCATAACCGTAGCAAAAGTTATGCGTTTTCAAAAAAAAAAAAACTCACTAGTGTAAACGGGGCCTAAAGTTTTAAATCAAATGTGCGTTGATCTCTAGCTGATGGATTTGTATGAACCCTCTTCAATATTTAATAATCATCTTTTAATAACTGTAGTAATAAAATACATTTTTAAACATGATAAATGATAAAGAAAAGAAAATACTTCTACATATAGAAAAATCAATTGATTCACATGTAATTTTTACAATTATATTACAATTACAACTGCTGAGTTGTAGCCTTGTTTTGTGTTTCAAAATTGTTTCACTGTTCAAATTTTGCTGAAAGCCTATAATTGACGGTGAAATGGCATTTTCGTTGTGACAATTTACCCCATAGAGTGTGATAATATTCAGTATTGGGGCAAAAATGTCAATGAGTGTTAAATGAGCTGTCTTTTTTCTTAGGCATTAGCAGTGCAACTCTTCAAAAGGTTTTTTTTTCTAGACAACACTTTAAGGTATTTGCCTTTGCAGAAATTGACTTTCAGAAATAAACCTACTCTATTTAAATGATCACTCCAGGATTGGCTGTGGATCATTACCCAGAGCTCCATGCGGCACAAGGAGCACTCCAACATTTTGTCATGCCCTTCCACCAATTAAATTGCCAAAGAACAGCAAAAGGAAGCGTAAACAACGGTAACCTGCACCCGCAGATGAAGCAGCTTTTTCATAACGTAATTTTGAATAATGAAGATGTCAGGTTAAATGCTACAGTAGTTAAACTTAATAAGGTGCCCTATTTTTTTTTTAGCCGGCTTTTCATTTGCAATCTAGGCTGGGATTGTGTAAGAGAGGCAACGAAAGCAATTCAGCCTGTAATGAATACCTCTGGGACCCAGGGGCGGTGATCATTTGAATGCAACATTCTTTGGCCGGGCCCCCAAAACAACCTCGGACCCACTGAGCTGCCGATTACTGTTGAGAGCTTCTGGATAAATGCAGAAGGGCTTGTCTGTCTTGTGCTAGCATCAAGGTCAAGCATTCTGAAGGAGGTTTTTACTTTGTCTAATGGAGGGGACACAAGGGTGTGTGAAGCCTCGTCTGACCCGAGCTGCCGCATCACACCCGGCGCGTCTTATAAACCGAACGGGATCAAAGCATACTGGCGCGGTCCACGAGCGACCACTCCCTGTCCGGCACGCTGCATCTATGCCTTTGAGCAGCTTAAGGCTCATGCATGCATGAATATGCAATTCATGAATATCTGAATAATGCATATTATGAGAAAAACAATGCTAGAAATAGTATTTAAGATCTGCAGAAATGTTCGATAAACATGGTGTATATGAACATAGGTTTGGCTCAAGAGAACTGTTTTTTTTCTGTATCTGAAATACAGTAAAAAACACATGTAAGAACGGGTCTCTTCAGTCTCAGGAGAGAGCACAAGGTTAGTTTATGCATGTTTAAAATGCACAGCTCTCTCCTGGTCCCACAAGAGCTCTGCAACATCTGGAGGGAGGGGGGTGGGGGATAGATACGAGCACCTCTATATAAACCCACACAGAAATCTGACAACCCCCCTCATCAGAGACTATATACATGTCAAACCATCACGGTGGGCAAATATGTTTCTGTGCAAGAAATAAAAAAATAACACATTGTATCTGTGTTGCTCTTACAGTTAGTATAGAAATAATATCAGATACTCTGCATGCTGCTTTGCATCTTCTATGACACAGATCAGACAGTTTCAACTGAGCGAATGTGATGTTAAACATCAGTCTTATCAGGTTTGAACAAAAACCAGCAGTTGTTCGGTGAACATTGCTCGCTCTGTGAGTCAAAGCGGGCACTTTCACAAGTAGTGTCTTTGAGCGTAGTCCAGAAATATGAGAAGAGTGTATATTTTTAGTGTTCGTGAGTGTATGCCTGTAGTCGGCTTTATCTAGCATCGCTGGCACACACTACTTCATCTTGCTGCTGCATTAAAATAAATAAACGTTGATACAGAGCGCTTGTGGGCTGACATGCGCTCAGCACTCCGCCATTTTGGGTTAATAAATGTGGCTTTTATTTAATGGCCAAGAAACACATGGTTTGGGTTGGAAGAAGGGGGAATGAGAGGAGATGGTAAGATAGGAGAGAACCTGTGTGCAGACAGACAGTGCTGGCTGATGAATGCTCTGTGTATTTTTTCATCTCATTGATTCAGTCTTTTTTTTGTAGGCTGTTATTATTGTTATGTCTTTTAGAGAGGAACAGATCTCCACATCCAGAGATGCTCAGATGGATAACAGTATCACATTTTGTCACTTCAAGCAGCTACGAGGCTTTCAAAAGTGTTGTCAGTCAGTGGGAATGTTTGAAGGCGAAAAGTCATGCAGATTTCAACCAAGAGATTAATGGGAGTTTTTAAATGTCTGTTTCCTTTATAAAAAAAAGTCCCTCTCATCAACAGCTCAGTTAAATTTCCCTTACATTCAAATAATTTCTGTAAATTCTGTCCTCCAAACTGAGAGTAAAGATGTGAACACAATAAAACCAGTGTCAAGCATTCTGACAATTTTTAATTATATGCTGAAGATTTTAATAGAAAATGTTTACTGTGTTCTTAGGCCAAGGGTATTTTCCATAAATGATATGTTGGGGCAAGCTGTCACATAATTAAAATAATTATAATTATTATTAATTATTTCCTTTTAGTTTTATGTCTAATTACATCTGGCAAAGGGACTACCAATGAAAATAAGCCTTCATTCATGAATGTTGATTAATGTACACTATCCCTTTCATGCATACATATATAAAAATTCTTCACAATTTTTTTGGTTTATATTTTAGAATGTTACCTTCTACATTTTTGCTGTTTCAAACGTGCCATAACTTTTTTACTGTTTCTGCTTTGATGAACAGCCTATACTGTATTTGGCTATTTAATGGCACATTCCATTGTGACAACTTACCCCATGTTTTGTCCCCACTATGGCACCATGAACTATATCTTTTTTTGGGCAATATCAAACTGATATTTTTCATTTTTTGTATTTATTTATTTATTTTTGTATCTGAGACTTTAATTTATGTGTCAATACAAAAGCTGGCTTATTAATGACAACTAGTCCCTTATAGCCTAATATTTACATTTCCTTTTTCAGATCTATCAAGTACTCAGGAGTAAAATTGGGCTTGAATGGTGGTTCACTGCATTTGAAATAAAAAAAGAAAAAGAGTTAAACAGTTTATTTGTCTATCCATTCTATTTTGTATGTTTACTCCAATCTAGTTTTGGCCTGATACACTACACAGATTTTGGCTCCATTTAGTAAGAGAAAAATAGCTCATTCAAGTTCATTACAAAATCTTACGGTTCCCCCACCTCCAAAATCCCAATTTAAAAAATACCGTCCATGATGCTTTGCTCTTTCATCTGCAACCATCTGAAGAGCCACCTCTAGTTTCAGTATCTCTGCACATAAATTACATCTGTAACGGTACACTCAACATCATTGATCTCACCAATCACTCTGAGGACCGGCTTATGAAAGAAACAGTGTCGTCCATACCGGTGCACAGACCACGGCAGCTTTTAGATTTTTAAAATCAGATCAAATCAAAAGTACTTCTCTAACCATTCATATAATAGCCATGATCCTAACACTTGGCCTTGGCCGCTCTCCAGGTTGCCTTTGGTTTTGTATTATAGCGCAGATTAAAAGACACTATTGCAGTACATGTTTTGCCTTTAGCGCTGAGGCTGCGGACGCTTTTCAGCTTCAGTTTTAGCTTCCTGAGTGTGAAGTTTAAAATAGGCACAGGGGTACGCTTCTCTCTAATTCGGTTAATGTGTGTTTAAAAGCAGGAGAAAGCTTTGTGGCTATGTACCACACACTGAGGTCAAGGTGAATTCAACTGTTGTTGCCAATAAAAGTAATTACCTGTTCCCAACAGAGGGAAAGAGAGAAGCCGAGAAAGAAAGAGAGAGAGAAAGAGAGAGAGAGAGATGCGAGGAAGCACAAAAACAGCAGAAAATAGAGACTGCAGCTCATAAGCAAGAGGAAGTAATATCTACAAAGAGAGTTTTAAGATTCAAAGGGAAACATAAAAGTAGTTCTAGACTCAAAGCAGCTCTAAGATTACAGCAATCCTCTTCATACATGTGAAATCAATGTGGAGCTCAGTGGCAAATAAAAGTGTGATCTACACAACAATGGAGTGCAGGATGCAGGGACAGACATCGTCTAAAGACTGTATACAGAAAAATGGACCCTGTTCACAGACTTTGATGTATTTTTCACTTTTCACTAGCTGGTTAGCTATTTTTTCCCTCTCTTAATGTACATAAATGAATGTATGTTTATATAAGTGCCCTTGTTATATTACCTTGGAATTAATAACAACAACAAAAAAATCTAGCTAAGTAGTCAGTAATGCTGCAAAGGAGTTCGCTACACAACATTCTCTAAATTAGAATTAGCGACCAAGATTACTGATAATATTTTCATTGTAAAATAGATGGATATATACATGTACAAGGGACTTCTCTTCTTTTAGTTAGCTGGCTAGCTAGTTTGTTTCATATTCATGTTGTGTAAATGTTGATATGCTAATATGGTATGTTATACAATGGTATTGTCACATACAGTTTCAAATACAGGAAATTAAAGTAAATTGTTGTGATCTATCTCTCTATTAATCTTTTAATATTCATTTTACCTTTATTAAATATTTTAGAAAGTCAAGTAACTTAAATTTTTAAATAAATATTTATTTTGCATTTAAAGCAAAAGGGTAATTTGCAATAACATTTGCTATGTTGTCCTATAGGTTTTTTAAATTTAAACTTTCCATCATAGGTCGATAACCGATATTTACTTGTGCTATTTATGTCCTCCCTATTGAAAAATAAATGTACTAAAATGTATTTGAAATATATTTATTTCATGCTAAATATACTACAAATACATTTAAACACTATGTACTTTAAAATATCCTGCAACTGACCTTTTAGTAAACTAAACTGATATACTTAAAGTCTGCTAAACAGGAACAGCTAATTTTGTGCTTACTGCACTTTAATTGTGCGGAAGTAGTGCTGGAGTCCAACTAAAGATATACTGAAGTATATTTGATTGTGCTAAAGTGGAACTATTGCAAGTATACTTTAATACACTTTACACTTTTTTTTTATTCTGTACATTATAATGCTTCTATTGCCTTGTAGCATTTTTGATTTTTTTAAACAATTTAGACAAATGGTATTAATGTAAAAACAGTGTAAATGTAAAAAGGGTCCATATGGATGAGACACACACAGCACGTAGCACACAAATAATGTAGGTTAATGTTATTTTGCACTGATGGACGTCTGCTCGGCGTTGGTGTGGGGTTATTTACCCATGTCAGACGGGGGCCGTCCGTGTGTGTAGGGGTGTCTCTTTTCCAGTGGCCGCCGGCCTGTTTGTTGCTGTGCTGCGTCTGGCTGGGACTGGCAGGCACGCGGAACTACAGTGGGATGCAAGGGCAAGGGGTCAACCGACACAGCAGAGTAACAAGAAATGATAGCACATGCAAGACTCCATTCAACTTTCATCACTCTTCAATCCTTTTTTTTTTTGGCTCTGTGCTACTTTAGATTCTCAATGCATCTTTGCAAAGATGCAGCGTGAGCACCTTAAACACAGTGACAATGCAGACAATGCACATTGTAAATCAATTTCAGACTATGTAATAGGTGGCACAATAGGACCGTATGCAGCTTTTCCTGTTTAAAGAGAGTATAAACTCTATGAAAAAAACAAGTGACCTGTAATTTAGTGCACTTTCCTTTACATTCTCCTGAATGCATTTGCTACAGCGCGCTGAATAAAACATGAGTCAAATATCATTTATTTATTTTTCCTCTTGCTATTGAGAGCCATAACACCACTGGGCTTACTCTCTATAGCCTACAGGTTAGACTGTAGTTCTCACTAATTCTCTATATCACAATGCACTGTGAATGCATATTGAAAGCTTTTAGGACTTACATGTGATTATGTATATGTATTGCGTTTATATGTATTTCAAGCACATAAGCCAGAGCGAATCATGTGACTTCAACATGACATCATAATTAGGCATGTGCATTTATAACGGTGACTAGTCAGTGAATAGCAAGTAACAGCTTTGAGATACAGTCAGCTGTTTACAAATAAGGTTAGACTGAATAGTTTCTTTTTATATATATTTTATTTTATTAGACTGACTAGTTTCATTTTTTAATCAGTAAATACTCTGACTGGCTAGTTGTAATGTTAAATTATATTTATAATAATAATAATAATAATAACCTTGTTGCTTATATTATATCGTATGTAGTTTGACTAATTGACCTCATTAGTCAATTGACTGACTAATATGACCCATGTTTGAGGTCTATTGTCTAACAAACTTAAAGATACTTATGTCAGTGCACAAAGAGCTTCAACTTTGTGAAACCGCAAGCGAATGTGTTCATGATTAAGTTTAAATATACAATTTTCGACATGCGTGAGAAAGGTGTGAATTGCACCTTCACACATTTCAGCAGAACGGAGACCTGTTAAACGTTACTTATGTCAAACCAAAAGACAGGAGATGTTTTGAGCAGGCTGCCAAACCATATGGACAGTTTTTTCTTAAAACGTGTTTCATTATTAAATTTACTTTTGCAAATGGAATAATTATTCATAACACTTTTTTAAGTTGTAATAAGAAAAATATAAGTGAGACGGGGAGGGAGGGGGTTGTTTTAGAGCGGGAGCTATTGCACATTACACTCTACACGTCTTACATTAAAGGCCAAACTCTGTGATCCACAAACAGATTGAATTCGGTGCTTTCATTGTGTTTACTGCGTCAAGGCACTTTGCAGAAAAGTTGTTTTTAACCTTGAGTAATATTCCAGCATCCCATTGTGTATAGCATTCGAAGTTTGAAATGTCAAAATGTAGCTCGCTTAAATTTCATGGAATGCAAGCACATAGTTCAGATCAATGCGTCTATAACAACAGGCCAAACCCAAACAGCTCGTGACAAAAGCAGGAAGGAAATGATTTAACAGAGCAGCCACATCACATATAGCCTGCTGCAGGCTGATAAAACTAGCAGGGAGAAATACTGCGGGAAAAAATCCTAGTTACAATTTTGCACATGCACACATGATCAGTCTGTCTACGGTGCATCGGGCCGCCTGTCACATTCATTTCCATACAGCAGAATGTGGCAGGTGTCCTGAGGGCCGCTCATTAACCTGTAGCCTTAATTCATTAGCCAAACATGTAAAAGGTCCCCTAAGACAACCTGCTCTCCTCGAGCAGGCATGTTCACCCTTGACCTTAATGCACCGAACTGCATGCTTTAGCTTAAAAATTTAATCAAGCTGTGCTTTTTATAGCAAGACGCGCTGAACTATCCAGCTTGAGTCAATGATGAAACAGCCTTTTATCTTGGTTGTTCGAAACAAGCACAAGTATCCTGAAATAAACTTCCCTCGGTGAGTAACGGCCGTAACCAGAGGAGCATTGCTCAGAAATGCTGCAGTCTGCCTTTTATAGACCCGTGGCCTTGTTTGCAGTCCGTACTGCGTAGTTTTTAATGAAAGTGTAAATGGAGGAAATGAAAGCCTGCGACAATATGCATTAAAGCTTCATTTCATTAAGCTGAGACAAAGCTTTAAATGCTTTGTTTACATGTTATAATAGCCCCTGATTATGGTGGCGACTGATAGCGGCTCTAATTTGCGATGCACCGGCTTAAATTTGTTTAATTACGACTTAAAACAAAAGGAGTGAGCAGTAATTAACCCACCTGGTTCCCTGGCACAAAGTCCTGGCTGGGCTCTGGCATACTCATGAACATGTTTTCACTGTCGTACTGCAAACAGACAGAGAGAGGAGAAAAAACAATAAATAAACAGTCAAAAATGTTCACTTGACACACAATGCGAGCCACAGAATGAGACAGAATGAAGCGCAGAACATGCGGTCGGTATTTCTGTGCAGTGCTTTCTTCCCAAAACGCAGGGCTCAGAGACAATTAGTCTTTGAAGTCCCTGCCGTATCAGATGGAGATGTCAGTGATTTGATGTAATTAGTACAGTGGTAATTAAAGTTGCTGGTTAAGGGGGATGAATGAATGCTTTCATGTGCGCAGTAGAATAAAACAGAGGGAGTCGTGTGAGTTTGACGAGCCCACACAAGGATAGACCTGAGACTGTAGGACAGGCCCAGGTGTCTCACCCCAGATAGAAACTCACAAAAACCTGTTAATTTAACTTATTTTACCATCAACGGACCATTCTATCAGTATGAAATGTACACACTGTGCTCGCAGTATTGGCTGACAATTACATACAATTTTTTTAGACTCAGAAAAAAGGTACAAAACTGTCACTGGGGCGGTACATTAAGCTACAAAAGCTAAATCTCTGTACCTTATTTACCCCTAAATGGTATATTTTAGTACTTTAAATACTAATATGTCACCCTGGACTATAAAAACCAGCCATAAGTAGCACGAGTATATTTGAATGCAAAATCCAACAATGCATTGTACGGGTCAAAATTATCGATTTATCTTTTATGCCAAAAATCATTGGGATATTAAGTAAAGATCATGTTCCATGAAGGTATTTTGTACATTTCCTACCACAAATATATAATAACTTAATTTTTGATTAGTAATATGCATTGCTAAGAACTTCATTTGGACAACTTTAAAGGCGATTTTTTCGCAATATTTTGATGTAAACATACATTCATTTGATTTTCAAATATTTGTATATATTGTCCCATCCTAACAAACCATACATCAATGGAAAGCTTATTTATTCAGCTTTCAGATGATGTATAAATCTCAATTTCAAAAATTGACCCTTATGACTGGTTTTGTGGTCCAGGTCATATGTATACTTTTAATGAACTAAAATGTACTTTTAGAGTCTACATATTAGTAACTTTTGAAAGTGTACCACCGCAGTGGTAGTTTTGTACCTTTTTTCAGAGAACAAAATATTTTATCACTGGCTAACCACAATCAGGGTAAAATGAAGTGTGTCATTTTCTATACCACTAGCAGCACCAAACAGAGTTGTTGTTTTTGCAATTCTGATGCTGCTGCTGGTGCAGAAAATACATGCTTCACCTTTATAGTCAACATGGAATAAAATAGACAATATTTACTTGATTCATTAATCTTCCTGGTCTTATTGTACATGATTTATTGGTGCATATGATTCAAAACAGAAGAAAACGTGTCAAAGTTTTTATTATTGTTTTTTAAATATCACATTTGTTTAGTACTTACTTTATTTAGTAAAACTTAAAAATGTCAATATAACAATATATAATATAATTAATAATATATAATTAAATATATTTACATTTAAATATAAATTTAACAAAGTGCTCCACTTCTGAAACAACTTGTCTTTTTCCTTCCAGCAATCTGGCTCTATTCTGGCATGTAACCTGCATGTAAATTAATTCCAGATGAATAAAATCAACCCTTTATTCTCACTGAATATCCTGTTTCACTCAGAAATACGTCAGATTACAGAAGTAAAATGGGTTGCACATGGTATTTCATGTTGACTTTAAAGTTCTTCTTGAGTTTTAATAAAAAAAAAACGTTTATGAAACAAGAACTGTTAATCCATCTGCTCGATCTACATGACAAACAGAAATCAATCAAATCAGAGCTAGTGTGTCTTTTACAGTAAACCTGCAGCTTGTGCTTTCACCTGCTGAAGATGCTCAAAACAGCTTCAGCTGAGTCAGTGCAGGTTAACTGTGTGATGAAGGAGAATGAGCCTGTGACCCAGCTGTGCAGCACACCTGGGAAATTACAGCAGCCATCACTGGCTGCCTGCTATAGTCCACTCAGCAACACACACACACACACAGATTCTGCTGACACGCCTGCCTGACAAATACCCGCCAATTTACATCTGCTCCACTTCCTTAAAAACCCATGAAAAATGACTGATTAATATCAAAAGCAGAAATCAGATATGTTGTAAGTTGGCTGTGAGAGAATGGCTTTCTCAGCAATCGGTCCTGGACAGGGCTGTCATTAACACACATCCATGACACTTATTTGAGTGTTACAAAAGAATGAGAGAGGGTGTCACGAAGGAGAAGAGACCGAGAGAGAGAGGAAACTCGTGGCTGACGCCTGTCACTGGCTGAATGTTTGTATTTCTGTTCATCCGAGCAGCACATCTCATTTCATTATGCCTGCTCGAGATAATTCTATGGAAATGAAATGGCAATAATCCTAATGAAAGCCTATCACATTGCGACCTTTTAAGTGTGCGAGTTGATGGGCCGATCTGATTGGTTTTTGCACACGGATGACAGTTAATTTCATGCTAGCTTATTGATTGTGATTAATGTGATCAGGCTGATCTAAGATGTGGCTATTCTTAAACTATGAAATGTGCTGTTTTCTACAACCTAGTCATAAGCCTCTATTCATAACAAGGAGAAAATGTTTAAAAATGTTGAAAAAGCATATCATTTTTCAGCTATGCTGCAGTTATTGGTTTTAGACTGAGTAAGTCCTGCCTTCTAAATTAAAGAGCCAAATGCCAGTTGAAATCCCATAGAAAGAGTCACTGTCCTGAGACTTGTGCTTTGGACTGCATACACATATTGGCAGGACCGACCTGAAATATGCTTTTTGAGCACAAAAAATAACATTTATGGGACAGTTCATGTTAGATTTTATAAGCAGTTATTGAGATTTTAGTATTCTCATTACTCTAATAAGCATAAAATACAGTAAAAATACAGGTATAGGTACTTTCTGGTATTGCATAAATTATGAATGATTTTATTTGCTTTTTTTGGCAGTGAATTATGGAATTGCATTTTCCAAGCAGTGCTTCCTTAGATTTGGGCCAAAAAAGATGAAAAATTTCTTTTTAGATTAATCTTCATGTCAGTATAGCGTTCCAATGGCATCTTGAAGTGCTGCCCAAGCAGGGAGCTCACTAGGTTTTAGAACTGAAGCAACATCTCACAGCATTAGAACAAGAGTATGTTTCCAAAACAATAAGCTTTGACAGTAAATACAACACCGCAAAACTGCTAGTGTCTGATTCTACTCCTGGTTATGTTGATTAATAAAACTACATTCCTCATTTCAACACCACTGTCTCCCACTCACATGGCAGCCAGTTATTTATAACAGGAGGTTCGAGACGCAGCCGTTCACACCATATCCGTTTTTATAAAGATTCTCTCTAGTTTCTCACTGCGGTGACCTTTCACATGTCTCTCTCAGTGTCCGTGCGCTGTTCTATCTGCTTAGCTCTTACCCTCTATCAGACACTATTTGCATATGAATGTGCCAGTGGAAAGTGTGAGGCAGCCTTTGCAGAAAAAGTGAAACCTCAGAGCTAAACCCATCAAACTGACACCAAATCCATCCAGCAACAGTTGGCCAGCACCCTCCCTCACCTACACGTCGAATGCACTTTCGGAGCAAACCCCGGCAAATGTGCAAACTCCATTTTGCAAACTGTACGGGCTGATTGTGACTGAGGTTTTCCTTGATTCGTCTGAACTAGCGTTTCTCAATCTTGTGGCAAGCTGGGAGCCATTTTGAGTCACTGTAGCTTTTCTTTCAAAGCCTGAGGTGCCATTACATGACCAATAAAACCACAGCCAGTGTAGATTGCTTTTCTAAAATCGGACAGCTCGACTGCATATGCTACTTACACAAATGATTGCATTATTAGCAAAAAACGCCACAAGAGTCCATCATCAAACTACAAGGCCACAGGCATCAGCTACATCCTAAAATAAACAACAGTTTTAGTGTGAAAAGCAAGAAAGTATCTGTGCAAGCAGGTCAACAAACGACTACAATGTGCGTTCGGCAGCTGCCGCACTGATGCAAATGAGCTATCAAATAACAAAAACAACAAAAACAAAACAGGGCCTAATGGCTGCGGGACTGTAAATCGATCCCTTCCACACTCCGCCCCGAGCGTCTGGCAGCTTCATAGGAAGCTTAGGTAAAAGAAATTGATCCCAACTGACATGACCACATGCTAACAAATTCCTCATTATGATTAATAGGAAGTGTTCCTCAGGGGGAGGAGGGTAATGACATGCTAGTGTTCTCCCAGAATAATATTAGAAAGTCTGTGGCAACACTTATTAGCTCTGTAATTAAACTGTTCATCCTTAAATGACTCCCCTGGTTCAGAACGACGAGGCCTACGGGCCAAAGTGTGTGTGCGGGGACTGAACTGTGGCCAGGGATGTGTTCGTTCGCTAATGCTCGTATTTATCTTACAAGGGGTTTTCTGTTAATTTATTCTAATTAGTGTCACTGGAGGGTCTCGGTTTCGATGCTCGATCAGAACGAGGTGTTTAAGAGAGCTGCGTCTGATTCTGATCCGACACTAGCTTCAAAATTTTCTCAATCAATTAACGTGTGTGAATTAGGCCAACTCGATTGCAAAGGAAAACGTAGGCATTTTACGAGGTGTCGATTTCACATGAATTCATATGATGTGAATCGTACAAAAACATACAAATATTAGGAATTATGAAGGTCCACCCCTAACCCAGACTTAAACATGTGGAGTAAGCAGATTATACGGAGTGTATGAATTCATACTAATTAACTACCAATTTGCCAAAACGTAACATGGTTATAAATTGACCCTTCGCTGGGAGTTTGACTGACAGGCAATCTGACCAATCATTACGTTGAATCTGCCATTTTTGTCCAACAAACAAACAAGACTGGACAGTAGATTAACAGTGGTGGATTTGAACGTGAAAAATGGTGTCATATTGACATCTTTCTGCAGTTGAAACAAGACACCTTCTGATGTTCATTCATGTTTATTTTGCACTATAACTAGTAAAGATGAAGAGATAATTGGTTCACGTGCCGCTTGAACTGAGGTGCTACAGCAATTTGTCACAACACATTAAAGAGCCACAAAATGATATTTATTGTTTGAATTTCTTTAAAAGATTACAAAATTTGAAAGCTGAGACTTTGTTTCATACCTAAAGTAACCTGCTCTGTCTTGTCTGTCGGCGCGTCGTCAGACATAGCTACAGTAACGAAGGAGGGCAGGTCTTTGCAAAGGGTCATTTGCCATGAGATTGTGTTAACTGGGCTGTTTCAGGATTAATGCAATGTTAAGAATCTCATTCAGAACTGGTTTAAATCTTAAAAAATACCAGAACTAAGTGCCAGAACTTCAGTGGTTCTTCTGTTAGTGGACAGGTCACATTAATAAAATACTCAGTTGGTGTTTTTCAATCAGCTCCATAGCTCTTGAATCAATATCTCAATATAACCAAGACTTGGTAAAGGACTTGGCAGTCCTTAAAATGGCTGACTTCCTAGTGGGTACTACGATTACCGAACTAGGGAGCTGATAGAGACTGAATCTACAAAAAACTATGCTAAATTATGCTTAAGCTGAGCTGAATAATAATAAAGCAAAATAATACAATGATGAATGTCAAAGTGGCCCAAATTAATTATATTTAATAAATGTCAAAATGGCTCCAATGAATCACAAACTCAAAATGACTCATCAAAAACTAAACCAAGAACTGTTACTACCGTTTCTGTACCTATGAGACTTAAATCATTTATGCACCGTTTGTTCATATGACAAAGTGTAGGTAAGAATACACTTTAAGTTTTATATAAACGAAATGACAATGTAATTAGGATCAATTATCTGGCGCTTCCTCAACGGTATTAAGAAACCGGAATCATTAAGTGAAATCGGAACCAGAATCGTTAAATCCTGAGAGTCCCATCCGTAATCAAGAGAGTAATAGCTTTCAGCACCTGCAGTCTGAGAGAAGCTCGTATCAGTGCATTGCTCTCTGAGCTCTCCAGAGGTCAGCAGGATTTCTGCAGAGCCCCCCTGCCTGGCTTCATCATCCCACTGTGTACACAGATAAAATGGAAACGTTCTGGCTAAACCTATATAACCCCCACTCCCTAGCTCCCCCCTCCTTTTCCTGGCATACACTATTATATAAGAGTACCAGCTATTGAAGAGGAAGGTACCAGGGCACCCTGCCAACCCCAACCATGCTCTGAACAACTCTCTATTAAAATATATGAGGAACTTCTGTTCCTCTAATCTTAAGTGTTTGCCACTTAGCTGGGCCGGGACGGACTTCTGAAAGGTTCTGGGATGAAAACAAGCTGTGAAGCTGGGATGATGTTAAACCCTTATGTTTTATGTTAGGACCAGTCTGTGCCCTTGAGCAAAGCACTTGGCCACTCCAGCTAATTATATTGTACTGCATTCACAAAAAACTCCTCAAACATCCATATTTGACAGTGTGCCACTGTTTCTCCAAAACTAGAATTATGGGCTGTAATATCAACATGATACGCTATTGATGTATGCATGGCTACAGTTTGAAAAACAGACACAAATGAAGGCCTTTCAGATCACAGCAAAATATTGCATTTGGTATGTTTCCATACTGCGCATAATATAATAAAAGCTCAGAAATGTTGCATTTGTTATATGAGCAAAATACATCTTCGGTGAGGATTTGTAAATGAGCGTATTATGCAAAAGAAGGTGCAAAGTATATGCATGTGTGGAATTATGGAACGACTTCATTTTGAAAGCGCTAATGATGATAAAGGTCTTCCTGAAAAGTCATTCTGACTGAAATGTGCCTAAAATTTCCAGCTATTAAAATCTGATTTTAAGGTGTTGAATTCCAACTTGAGTATCATAAATTTCACATTTGAGCCAATTTTATGTAACTCAAAGCTAATCTTTCTCACCATATATGAAGCCAATAAATCAAATGGTGAAAGAAACGCTCCCTCTCCCTCAACGAGAGCCATAATTTTATGCAAATGTTATACAATAATCTGTATTCTATATCTGAGCATGGTAATGAGATTGGTTGCTCTACATTATTCATATTGTACAGATCCAATATAAACAGATATCATAAGAAGGGGGGGAGGGAGCCGAGGAAAGACACATGATGCCGCAGACATATTGGTGACAGAACAGATTAAAAAACAAAGGACGTTTCGAGGCCTTTTTGGTGAAGCTACACAGATTGTCGTGCATTTCCTGTGGAACCGGAGGCTGATGGCGGTCTCCTGTTTCAACACTATTCTCTCTGCTCTAGCAGGACCCAATCAAAATGGCTGCCGTTCAGGAAGAAAGGTAATGAGATATGAGTGCAATGGAATGCTTTGCGCCGAACATAATCATGCAACTTGCTTGCAATCAATGAGCCCCGCATCATCTCTCGTGATTGCCTGTTGTACAGACGCGGCTAACGTTTCACCATAGACGCGGCATACTTTTCTCCGCCATGCATCACGTTTGACTTCTACGACTTTGTAAATGGCAAAAATATAAAATGATCCAAGAAACAAATAAGAAAAGAGGAGCCAATTGAATATATTTGTTGAACAGTGGGGCCATTATTTTGATGTTTATAGCTCTTGGCAGATCTTGTAGATTTCTTTTTTATTGGATGCTGTATATTGACCCCTTTGTCAAATTGGCTTTATGCATTTGCTTCTCTGGCACTGGATGATATGTCTAGAAGTGACATCTCTCCTGCTCAGTGATACATACTGTAATCAAATAGAACGAATCCTATTTCTGGCGTTGCACCTGTGCTCAGACTTTATTGCTGTGCTGTACTCATCATTTCATGTGACGCA
>JAFVLL020027354.1:0-17934 GCA_021397915.2 Tor tambroides
GGAAAAAAAATACTATGGAAGTCAGTGGTGCCCCAGAACTGCTCTGTTTCCCACATTCTTCAGAATATCTTCCTTTGTGTTCAGCAGAACAAAGAAATTCACACAGGTTTGGAACTAATTGAGGGTGAGTAAATGATGACAGAATTTTAATTTTTGGGTGAACTATCCTTTTAACTTCTTTTTTGGCATCAATAGTTCCATGAAGATCCTAGAAACTTTCCATTTCACAAAAGGTTCTTTAGATCAGTGGTTTTCAAACTTTTTTACGAGCGACCCTATTTTTTTCTTTTTAAACTGACGCGACCCATATACAGTATATATATATATATGAAGGAAGGAAGGAAGGAAGGACTGAGCTACAGACCGATCTTGAGTCCCACCGGAAGGATGCTGTTCCAAAATCAAATCACTGTCGGTGCTTCTGAAATTAGTGAGGGTGCTTTGCCTTCATGCACATCTATTCTGAAATATCATGTTTTGTCCAGTCCATAGTTATGATTATCACAACGTCATTGTGATTTCGAGAGAATATGCGGATGTCACTTCCGAAAGTTTGTTGCAAGTATGCCACATTGGTCCTCTTAGCAGCATGAAAAACGAACATTTTATTCAAATTTTGAATGGAGAATATACAGCAAAGAAAGCGCGCAAAGTGAGCTTCCTTAAAAAGATGTTGCTCATTTCAGTTTGTCGCGATAATTTTGCTATAATCAATGAATCTGTCAACACGGCACATCTGTTCATTATAATAAGAGGATTCGCGTCGCGAGCTTCCATAACTCTGGACTGAACAAAAGCACTCGCGTTCTGAACGGTGAGTGGATTCTGACTCACTAAAACTCCTCTGATTGGCCATTGCGTTATAGAAATCAATAGATATGTCTTTGATTTGCTACAATGTACAACGCTGCAAAAACGGAGCACAAACACAAATACACATTTGATTCCAACCTGAGGCGGCTGCCGGTTACTTTCGTTTTGTTGTTTATGTTTATGTAGTTGCTTCTTCCCTGAGTCTTGAACTTGGTTATTGTCTTTAGAAAATGTGTTGTTCTCACAACCTCAAACCATATGTCTCCACTACATACAAACGTTTCACCTTCCTGCCAGTTTTGAATATTTTCCTTCCCCCTCAGGCAAATCGTGTAGGAGTATCCGGCAAAAGTGTAAACAAAGCTTTGCGCCGGCCGGTGCTTTTTCTTAAATACAAACAATAGCAAACGCTGGATTTCGAAAAAGTGTTTTCTTCCGGTTGGGGAGATTCATGCTTAATACTAAACGGCATAGGCAGACACAGATTAAGTGTGTTAAGTTCACACTCAATGATAGCTGTCAAACCTCTTTATTTTTACCTCACACATATGGTGAACAGAGCCTCTATGGAGCTGCACTGCAGGCGTACGTCTTACAGTCCTCTTTCTCAAAGCTGGGTGGAATGTCAGTCAGTTTTCCTTATGAAAAAAGCCAGGTTGGTATTTCCTGAGACCTTTTTGCTCTGCCGCTGAAGAAAACCATATGCATTTCATTTCAGACATACAGTTTCTTAAGAGGGCCATAAGGCTGAGCATTATCAGTAAATTGATTCATGCAGTCATTGTATGTGGTTGCTTGATAATCAGTAAAACATTCTCCTTCAAACGTCCTTGACTTCCTTCTAGATGGCTTTCTTCATGTTTGGGGGGCTAAATACTTTTGGAAAGAGGACATGTCCTGTAGCACGACTTGCCACAATTGCTACAATTCTTTTTTTAATAATTATGCATTTTATGATCATTGTAGTCGACAGACTACATTTTACGTTTTGTTAACAAATATAGCCTACGACCATGTCTTAGTTAACGCAAAAAGGCAATTCAAACTTAAATTTGTTACTCTAACATATACACTACTGTTCAAAAGTTTGGGGTCATTAAGACTTTTCTTTTGTTTAACCTGTTAACTGTCACCCGTCCACTCTGTGGAACGCCTAAGTTTACTTCACTATTTTACAATTAAATCCTAATCTAATCATGACAAACTATATATCGTTGGAAAGGTCTAAGACTCCTAAATAATTTTTTAACAAAAAAAGTGGTAAAATATCTATGTAGGAAAATTAGTAGATTAATTTATGACAAGAGTGCACCTAAAAAATCTACATCATAACAGGAGTTCTGACCTTTGTCACAGACCTTCTTCTTGGTTGCCTTTTTCCCTATCATGCTTTAGAAATCATAAGAAATTGTATATCAATGGAAAACTTAAAATCTCAAAATTCATGCTTTGAAACCCATTTTAAAATCACATATTGCATTACCATGGAAATGGTACATAAATATCATGTTACAAAATGTTTTCGTTCATGAATTATAAAAATTTAAGTTTGGATAGTGCACTATAATGTCTATGTTCAAAACTGTGAGTGACAGTTAAGTGGTTAAAGATTAAAATGAATACATTTATTCAGCATAATGCATTCATTTCATCAAAAGTGACAGTAAAGACTTTTACACTGTCACATAAAACATATTTCAAATTAACGCTGTTCTTTTGAACTTTCTATTTATCAACGAATTCTGAAAAAATGTACTACGGTTTCCACAAAACTATTAAGCAGCACTGTTTTCAACATTAATAATAATAACACATGTTTCTTGAGCATAAAATCAGCATCTTAGAATGATTTCTGAAGGATCATGTGACAGTAACGACTAGAGTAATGATGCTGAAAATTCAGCTTTGCATCACAGGAATAAATTTCTTTTAAAAATATATTCAAATAGAAGACAGTTATTTTAAATTGTAATAATATTTCACAATATTACCGTTTTTACTGTATTTTTGATCAAATAAATGACTTGGTGAGCAGAAAAGTCTTCTTTCCAAAACATTTTAAAAATCTTACTGACCCCAAACTTATAAACAGTAGTGTGTATTTCTTTCAAGATAAATTTATGTGAGTTTTAACCCAAAATCATTATTTAAACATTTAAAGTATGCTTTTGGCAGACACTTGCCTTCATGTTACACAGGTTTTGCATTCCCTTGGTGCTGCTGGTATGCTCTATTGTTTGTGCAACAGAAACCCTGTTTTGTTGTTGTTGTTGCTCCTTGATCCTGATTTTGGTGTTGTTGTTACGATACACATGCTCATGCTCATAAGTACATTATCACAGGTGATAGAGCTTGATCAGTCACCTAAGGCACAGAATCAGCCAGCACAAATCAGACTACATTCTGACACCATCATGAATATTTCACCCAGAAAAGTGCCAGAAACCCCCAATTCAACTCTGTCAATTCCCTTCAACAGTCTTCACTGACTCAAGTTTCTTTAGGCATCTCCTGCAGAGCACTGTTTCTTTTCTTTACAAAGCTCTCTGAATTCCAGCCCACATCTGGAACACATCTTCTGAGGCAGCGCTCTACCCCACACTCTAATTAAGGCCATGTATGCCAAACTGTAAATAACCCAAGAAATGATACCCCTCAGCTCAGAGGCCTGAAAAGCGGGACGGTGCCGACTGAGATGGTTCGAAATAACTTGAAGATGAATATACAAGTTCCTGTCATCATGCAAAGTCTATTCTCTCCTGAGGAAAAACAAAGCCATGAGCCCTCCTCCATGTGTCCCTTAAGTCCTTTACTCTTACAATAAAAAGCATCCAGCTGGGTCCACACAGCTTGACCATTGAGCACAACCCATTCAGCCGCTCTGTGACCAGTTAACTTTGTATCCTTGTTTTCCAGGCTTCTTAAATCTCGGCGTGTGGCGTTTCTGGAGGGAGGTTTCCAAATGGAGTATCTCAATAGTTTAATGAGATGATAATAATGAAATAATTGCGCCCTGGGTTTTACGATGATTTTTCCCCCCCAAAGTTCCTTTACAGACACAACAGGACTATTAACGTGGCTCATCATCCAAAGACACTTTACAGGACAACGGGCTCTGTTAACACATGCTCGGAGGGCTTTAATTAACTAATAAAAATACAGTTCAGCTGTTTGCCTGTTTAAATGACTCATAAGAAATACACAGAATGTTCATGAGTGTTTTAATTTAAATACAGATGTTGCGTGATGTGCCATCTCATGTTTTCTACAAACTAATCTATTTATTTTATTTTATTTAAAAAAAAAAAAAAAAAATCACCTGACATTTATATTTTAAAGTTATATGTCAGATTATTTTAGATATAGAATTGTGTATATATTGGGTCCTGTAACTGGTTAGCATTTATTTTAAAAAAATCACCTTTTAAATCACCATTACACAGTATTATTTTAGTATTAGACTGAGATACTATTACAGTTTGAATTAAAATTTTGAATTAGATATTTTTGTATTTTCTGTTTTCATTTTAAAAGTTAAAATTTTGGCAGTTTTGTTGTTTGAGTTTATAATTTTCATTAGTTTTTTATATACAGTATATCTACATCATTTTTATTAATTTATATTTCAGTTTTAGTTATTTTAGTACATCAAGTTAAACGAAATGAAAATGAGAAATGTTGCCTTGTCAACTAGCTGAAATAAGTTTATTTTTTTTAGATTTGATTTTATTTAACATTTATTTTATTTCAAGCAACGTTTTTATTTTTTTAGATTTCATGTAATTTTTTATTTAACTGTTTTAGCTATTAACAATTAAACAAGATGGAATGACCCTTTTTTTTTTATAGTAAATTATAACAACACTGCCTTTACATGTGTTCACTAGCTCATTTTAGCCTTGCAGTGTGATAAATACATTTTTAAAAGAACCAATATTTAAATGTAGTCTCTCAATTAACGAGGTCATAAAATGGCATTAAAAAATATAGAAGAATTGGCAAACAGTCCATTTAAATATTTTAAGATATATTATAACGTCACACCACACCAGCCTTCTCTAAAACGGCTTGAAATTTCATGTCAGCTTCTCCAAACAAGAGACGCATGATTCTGAGGCCAAACTCAAAATGATTGCTTTGATCTGAACATATGGAGAAGGACATTGATCATGAGGCTGTACTGTCTGTACAGTAATCAACATACACACTACTGAGAGCAAGAAAAGGGTCATTTGATCTTCTCTGAGCAGCAGGGTGATGCCAGACCAGGCGCCACAGAAAATGTTAACATTGATAACACAGAGTTAGGGCATTTTCCTTAAAGAATAGCAAACCCTGCAATTCAGTATCTAGAATACACTTCCTTTGTTTCTTGAAACAGTTAATTCTTATAGGCCTTGAGAATTCTAAAACTAATTTTATAGATATGTTGGTGGTTTGATCATACTGTAAAAAAATAAATAGCCTAGATTTACACGAAGCATTGGTTATATATGGGTACCTGTCTATTTATTGTCTATCTAATGTGTTTTTTCTTATATCTCTGATAGATATTCAATCAGTCAATAATTCTGAATCGTAATTTTATGGTTCTCAAAATTATAGAAATAATACAAGAAAACAAAGATATTGCGTAAATATGACGTGGAAACAACAACAATAACTACTAAAAGGTTTGAAAACGTTTAACTAAAAAAGGTAGGCTTCCCATGTTAAACACGTAAAACGTCGCAGAATTTGAGGCGTAATGTCAGCTCGATGCACTGAATATTTACATTATTAGAGCACTATTAAATGTTCTGAAGTTATCCTCTTTTACAGCAGTCATTACAAAAGATTATTATTATTATTACCGAAGAACAAATCACTAGTTACAACTCAGCAAATGAGACTTAGCGGAAAGTGATGGAGATGTTTGCTTCCCAAACTTCCCAAACAACCGCTTTGTCCAGCGAAGTAAGCTAAAACCCGACTAAAAGCCTCAACAGAACCAAATTCGCTCATTCATGCTTTAACTCAGAGATGTACTTACAAAGTGAAGAAAATCCTAGAGATATCTGGTCATCCTTAAGCGAGCGAAACGCCAGAGATGTTTGCTAATGACATGCTCCAGAGTCATGTGTGAGTGAGGGCAGGATGAGGCCCAGCATCGCCCTCTGTCGTCCAGAACAACAAACCGTTTCAAGACGTGTTTGCAGCTACTTCAGGAGTATTGAAGTGTAGGCCTACATGTGAGGTTGATTTAATGTAATGACAAATAGTAACACATGATTTGAGTAAGCATATGAGTTTTATTTAATCAGATATTATCATTACAGGCAATGCACTGTGTAGTTTCATTCTGAAAATGCCACCAAATGCCAACCAACAAGAGAAAGATTACATCAGCATCTAATAACTATTTTTAACTAACCATAGCAATACAGTAGGTCTAATATTAAGGACCAGGACTGGTGGTTCCCACTGCACTAATGTAAGGGTTTTACTGCTGTTTTTCTTCAGAAACCCTTGCTTCTGAACCACTGGGCTCTGGCAATAACATCATTGGCGTAATCATCTCCAGTGGTGCCGATGTCTATGCGCTCATACGTCTGGATATTATTCACACCTACGTTGTAGGCTGATATTCCCCCTGAAACAGACATATACTACAACTGAGACTTGAAAGTTAAGTGATGAACCTCTATTGGCATTTGTCTGTTTGTTTTACGCTATTTATGTTTATCGCTCAGATAAATAAAAAACCTAACCTACCTTTAAAGCATTGCTCTTGAGTCCACTTGGGAAATTTCACTCTAATTTCTTTGATGACGCTAATGAGTATATCAGTAGCTTGTGTGATATGCAGCTCACTGTCCCATGTACCTGTTAGAGTGTGGTAGCGTTTGTCAACCTATAAGAAACATAATCAAAATCTGCTTATTATTTGCAACTTCTTGCTGGTATAAAAATGTTTTGCATGGGATATCTACAACAACTTCCATTTGCGAGTCAGCTTTAGTTTATACTCACCACCTTAAATTTTATCTCATGATTTATGTGCTTTCTTATTTATTATATTTTGAAATAGAGTAAATCGGTTCTTCTGACCAACCTGCATGAGTCCAAAGCCATTGCCATGGACTCCCCACCCATCCTTCAGGATGACTCCAGCTCTGGACTCTCTGGATATGATGGCAGCAATCACAGCCGGGTCCATCTGCCTTGCTCTGCCAACTTTGATAATAATACTCTTGTATTTCTCTATCCGGACCAGATCAATCTCAGCCAGTTTTATAGAGGCTTCAATCCCTATGACAAGTTTAAATCATTGTTAATACATACTGTATCAGTGTGCATATTGAATATATTGGCAACTCTGATTTAAATAGTGGAATGTGATTTGTATGCATTCTCACCTATCATGGTTAATTTTTCTTGTTTTGCTGTCTTCTCTGATGCACCGGTGGTGTCTATTTTCATGATGTCTCCATAAAGGCATGCTAGAAACAACATGGAAAATATCATCTGAAGCCCTTAAAGAATTTTTTAAGCAGAAAATGTATGCAGTGCTAAACTGCACAAAATGAGAATACTGTATCATATAAAAATTTTATTATTATATAACTTACCCATGATGTTGACCTGATGTTGAACTGCTGTGAAAGAGCAAATCGTTGAGTTTGATGAGCCTTGTTGCAATCAGACCTCAGCGAGGCCTGATTATATATGATCGCAGAGGGAGTGGTTTCTCTTTTTTTCCCAGATGTTCTTCCACCAAGGTGTGGAGAAATTTTACAAAAGATTACAAAATTCTTAACTGTGCAAAATTTATAATCTTTTTTTTTTTTTTACAAAATTTATAATCTTATTATTAGATCACACCCAAGCAAGTGAATCATAAGTGGGAAGATATCAGGTGGAGACTTCATAAACCTCAAAAAGGTATAACTTTTGATGAATGTAGTTAATGACAAGGGAAAATAAAACATTGTGGGAAAGGATTTTTTTTTAATTTTTTGGAAATGTTAGCACTTGTACCAGTGAAAAAAGCATGCCAAATCTCAACTTCCAAAGCATCAGTGAGGGTAGGTGTTTAAACTTCCAAAAACACTGTCAACCTCAGGAGGTCAGACTAAATATTGTATAAACTCTTTCCACTGTATATATTTGAATATATTTATTCATTTATTTATATGAGGCAACTCCATTACAAATATGTACAGTCTGCAATTTTATTACTGCAGCTGTACAGTATTTTCTATCAAAATAATAAATAAACCAAAATAAACAGCAGTTATAAAAAGTGATGTGATGATTGGATTATTTAATTCTGGTTTGGTTTGTGAATTAAAAGCAATTAAGCATAGAATTATTTCGCCAGCTAGTGTCAGGCAGTTTTCATTGCACTTGGCTGAGTAATAGGTGAGATATAGGACGATTACTGTTGTCCAGGTACATTTAGGACAGAAAAATAATTTGGCAACTGAGAAATAAATAAAAGCAAAGAAGATTAAAACAGCTATGCTGCCTGGACCCCTAACAAGATCATTTTACTATGGATATGGGAAGACTATTAGATTTATGTGTTGAAAAAGACACAAGAAAGACACATGATTTGAGTGAATAAAAGAGATTTATTTCATCCCAGTGAATAGAAAACAAAATATAGAACAGTGAACAATGATTAGAATGAACACAAAACAGTGTTCTTCAAGTAACCCTTGCTTTTGAACCACTTGTCCCTGGCAACAACATTATTGACATAGTCACCACCTGTGGTGCCCACGTCCATGCGCTCATGTTATTCCCCCTGAAATAGACCTAGATGAAGGACCTAGACCCCCGTACTGGAAGGGGGTCAGGGGGTCAGAAGGTCAGTTATCACCTTACTGCACAGACAAAATATTCAACGCAAAATAAATGATTTCGAGGTTGTAAAATCTAGCAAAGCTGTTCTGAGAAGCCTAGCTTGCTGCCAGATAGATTGAATTGACATGCCCACGAAGAAACCATGCCTCTAGTAGAGTGAGGGTGAACTCCAAAAGTACAGGTTTCCCTTGCCCACATATGCCAACACTATTGGCTCCACAATCCAATGAGACAACCACTGTTATTGTGACCTCCGAAACAAACAATAGGCTGCTCAGATAGTCTAATATGTCTAGATCTGTCTAGATAAGCATACAAAGTGCAAAGGATGCAGTGCAGATGCAGTCTCCTGAGGAACAAATGTTATAACCTGTGCTCTGAATGATTTAGAAAGCGCTTTAGGCACATCGCCATGTCTGGGTTGCAGTCTAACCATGCAGTCGTGCTTACCAAATTCCAAACAAGCAGTATCCATAAAAAGTGCAAGTAAATCACCCACTTTCTTTGCTCACACTAAAGCAAGTAAAAGCGTCGACTTAAGCCGGGCACACACTGTGCGATTTTTAAAAGTCCTTTACAATTGTTGCTTGTCAGACTGTACGAACATGATGATCATGTCACACTGTGGGATCTCATTTGTCATTAATGTCAGACTGTACGACATTCAAGACGTTAAAAATGGGTGAGTGTAAGAAAACTTGTCTGGAGTTTTATATTATCAACTCATACACGTTCAGTGACTGCGAGCTGCATTACACATGGAGCTGAAACGTTGGCTGTCATGAAAAGTATATGAATGGCGGCAATACTGGCATATTTAAGAAGAATAGTGTAAGCAGCACTTTACACCCACATGAAAACAGAGGTGCAACCAGTGTTTATCATAGCAAAGGCAAAAAAATCATATGAATTCCGTGAGCGGAGGACGGGAATACTGGAGTTTATACAGTTAGAAGAAATCTCTAGTATTAATTCTGATCATGGCTTGTCTTGAAAAATGAAGACCGTTTGAGGACTGTGCGCCAAATCTTCTGACAATGCCAGAATGTCGTTGGAGGTAAAATTTGATCGGAACGGCCATTAATTGGCTATCGCTGAATATGTCAAACCAGCGATCAAAGGCTTCAGATTTTAGCCTAGGATTATAGGAATCTTTTAGGATTTTCAAAATTTGTCTCAGACGACCAAATCATGGCCCAATTTCCCACAGTGTGAGCTGGGCTTTAAATGAGAGCACTTTCAGATCTGTTGCATGCTGCAGTTTGAAAGATGGCTCAGAAAGTGTACTAAGCACCAAAGACAGATCCCAGAAAGGTAACAGGTTAGGGCGAGTGCATAAGCACTCCTGATCATGTTCAACACCCACTATGACACTGGTGGAAGCGCTCACATAACGAGAGAGAGATTATAGCACTTTGTGATGAGTCTGAGGCAGGTCACCGTCTAATGACAGGGTGCTGCCTTTTACTAGAGGGCCTACATTGACATCTCTGGCGCACCAGCATGTCCCAGGGAAACTCTTGTGTTGAGAATGAGAGAATGCACACTGCTCAAGGTGGTTGTGGTGGTGGTGGTGGTGGGGGGCTTTGAGTATAATGTCCGAACGAGAGTAAGAGTGAGGAGGAAAAAAGCCCTGATGTTGAGACATGTTTGGTTTGGTTTTTATAGTGAACTTTTTTATTGGCAAAAAAAAAAAGAACCTAAACATTTCCCTCTGTTGCCCATCACCCCCAGGCGTGTAGCCCAAGAAAAAATGGAGGTGCTGTGTTAAAAAATAAATAAATGAAAATTTTGTAACAGAAAATAAATAGAACCCATTTTATTCATTTGTATATTCATTAAAATTAATAGAAGCCTAAAAGAAGCCTAATGACAATAAGCAACAGTAGAACATGAATTAAGTTGAATCAAATTGATTGTGAAAGACGTTTCAGCTTAAACTGACTTAGGAAGTCGTTTGTTGCCATGACTTTTTGATCATAATTACCTGCACCGTGCCCAAATCAAGAATTAACGACCACTTCTACAGCCATTGCAGAGACAGCAGAGAAAGATCAAGAGCGTCTATTTACCTCAGCAGCAACCTATCTAGCATTCTCGCATCTGCAGCGCCTATTTTGATCTTTAAAGTTAGATATTTCCTATTCTTGGAACAAAATTAATGCTTAAGGTTGATTCAGTACTAGGCTACTCTTAATAAAAAAAAATAAAAAAAACACAACATCAGCAATACAATGACAAGCTTATATTATTACATACATATTACATAAAACTTTTATTAACTGACTAAATAAGATACCCGCGTTGTAACAAATAAATAAAAGGTTTTTGGATTTTCCCCTTACTTCAAACGAATGCTTAGTTTGGCTCATTATTGTTATTAATAATAATAATAATAATAATAATAAAGGCTATAGCCTACAATGACAAATTCACTTAGGCCTATATTAAACTTTGAACTTTTATTAACAATATGAATAAGGGAAATATGTTTTACCCGCATTGTAACACAAATAAATAAACGGTCTTTGGATTTCCCCTTTCTTTAAAACGATCGTAGTTTGGGGTTCATTATTAGCCTATTAATTAAAACACATCAGCCATAAAATAGTACAATGGCAAATTCGCAGACTTTTGCGAACAGACTGTTGCAACACAGCGAGGTGAAATATGGTGGCTCTTCGTCCATTTCGCCAAGGCGGTGGTTTCCTCCTCAGGCCAGGGCAATCAGGAGCAAGGCTGGGACCTAAGCCTAAGTTCACAGAAAGTTCTGCAGCTGTGCTACAGAAAACCGATAGAAACACTGATGTAAACAGTAGTCACTATAGAAATAATACATTGTCTTGTCTAATCTTGTTGCTGTAAACTGGAAGGTTTTACTCACTACTTCCCTGTCTACACCTGACGCAAACAACATGTCAAAACCACACAGAACCCATTATAATATTATAAACCTATTATATTATTTCATCTACAGTGAATGAATGCAGAGTCTCTGACAGCAAACACAATGCTCGCTTCCAGCGTAACACAGTCTTAGAATGTTGCCAACCATATTCTTTTGCAAGTATTACAATGTTTCAGGTCATCTTGTTGTGAATCTTTGGTGTAAACTCACCTTAAACAAATGCCCCCTTTCCAAAATTTTGCTTCCAGCGCCCTCCAATATTCTCTAAATTCAATGTTCTCTGAGAAATGCTGTTCTGTTCTACAGTGTCATGTGTGAGTGCAGGATTAGACTCAAAATCGCCCTCTGTCGTGGAGAACAACAAGCTGTTTTAAGATCTACTTGTCTGTTTTCAGGAGCAATAAATGAGGTTATTTTATTGTGAGTTTGGAAGGACTGTTCCTAAGATCACTGTGATAAATAATAGACACATGATTTGAGTAAATAGATGAATTTTATTTAATAAGATCTTCATTGCTATCATTACAGGAAATTCACTGCAGCTCTGTAGTATCATCAAAATGGTCATATTTTGAAAACGCAAATTCTTAAATGGTTTGGAAAGATTATATTAGCAATCTAATATATTTAACTAAGCATATCACTACAATAGGCCTAATATTAAAATCTTGAGTTGTTGTACTCAACTAATGTACAACAACTTCATTAATGTAAGAGTTTTACAGGTTCGTAACTGCTGTTCTTCAGTAACCCTTGCTTTTGAACCACTGGGCTCTGGCAACGACATCATTGGAGTAGTCTTGTCCTGTGGTTCTGGCATCGATATTCTCATATGAACTGACTGTACTCACACCTGCATTGTAGGCTGATATTCCCCCTGAAACAGACATTATACTACAAACTAGACATGAAAATTATGTGATGAACTTCTATTTGCATTTATTTATCTGGATTTTTATGCTATTTATGCTATTTATGTTTACGTAAATGTTATTGTAAACCTACCTTTAAAGCATTGCTCTTGGGACCACATGGGAAATCTTGCTTTAATTTCTTTAATGAAGCTAATGAGTATATCTGTAGCTTGTGCGATATGCTGCTCACTGTCCCATGCACCAGCTGGTGTGTGGTAGCGTCTGTCAACCTAAAAGAAACACCATCATAGAAGAGAAAAATTAAAAATGTTCAGAAATATGTACCATACTTTTTTTTGCATATTTTGCAACATCTCCTTGTTTTGCATGATACATCTGTGACAGTTTCCACTAAGAAGTCAGCTTTAATTTTTTCTCAATACCTGAAATTTTGACTCGTGTGTTCTCTTATATTATTACAATTTAAAAGAGAGTAGATCTGTTCCTCTAACCAACCTGCATAAGGCCAAAGGCATTGCCATGATCACCCCATTCACCCTCCAGAGCGGCTCCGGCTCTGGACTCTCTGGATACGATGGCAGCAATCACAGCAGGGTCCATCTGCTTTGCTCTGCCAACTCTGGTGATCATACCCTTGTAGTTCTCCATCCGGGCCAGATCAGTCTCAGCCAGTTTTTTGGAGGCTTCAACACCTTTTCAAGAATAAATCATTGTTAAAATTATATTACATATGGCCAAATATTGATATAACTGGTATGCAGTCATGCATTCTCACCATTTACAGTTAATCTGTCTTGATTTGCTGTTGCCTGTGATGCACCGGTGGTGTCTATTGTCATGATGTTTCCATAAATGCATGCTAGAAACAACATGGAAAATATCAAGTTAGTAAATTATTTTATACAGGTGCATCTCAATAAATTAGAATGTCGTGGAAAAGTTCATTTATTTCAGTAATTCAACTCAAATTGTGAAACTCGTGTATTAAATAAATTCAGTGCACACAGACTGAAGTAGTTTAAGTCTTTGGTTCTTTTAATTGTGATGATTTAGGCTCACATTTAACAAACCCACCAATTCTCAACAAATTAGAATACTTCATAAGACCAATAAAAAAAAACCATTTTTAGTGAATTGTTGGCCTTCTGGAAAGTATGTTCATTTACTCAATACTTGGTAGGGGCTCCTTTTGCTTTAATTACTGCCTGAATTTGGCGTGGCATGGAGGTGATCAGTTTGTGGCACTGCTGAGGTGGTATGGAAGCCCAGGTTTCTTTGACAGTGGCCTTTAGCTCATCTGCATTTTTTGTTCTCTTGTTTCTCATTTTCCTCTTGACAATACCCCATAGATTCTCTATGGGGTTGAGGTCTGGTGAGTTTGCTGGCCAGTCAAGCACACCAACACCATGGGCATTTAACCAACTTTTGGTGCTTTTGGCAGTGTGGGGAGGTGCCAAATCTTACTGGAAAATTAGATCAGCATCTTTAAACAGCTGGTCAGCAGAAGGAAGCCTGAAGTGCTCCAAAATGTCTTGTTAAACGGGTGCAGTGATGTTGGTTTTCAAAAAACAGATTACATTGCACCCCAAATCATCACAGCCTGTGGAAACTTAACACTGGACTTCATGCAACTTGGGCTATGAGCTTCTCCACCCTTCCTCCAGACTCTGGACCTTGGTTTCCAAATGAAATACAAAACTTGCTTTAATCTGAAAAGATTACTTTGGACCACTGGGCAGCAGTCCAGTTCTTCTTCTCCTTAGCCCAGGTAAGATGCCTCTGACTGTTTTCTGTGGTTGTCTGTGGTTCAGGAGGCTTAACAAGAGGAATATGACAACTGTAGCCAAATTCCTTGACAGGTCTGTGTGTGCTGGCTCTTGATGCCTCAGTCCATTCCTTGTGAAGCCTCAGTCCATTCTTTGTGAAGTTCACCCAAATTCTTGAATCAATTTTGCTTGACTATCCTCATAAGGCTGCGGTTCTCTCGGTTGGTTGTGCATCTTTTTCTTCCACACTTTTTCCATCCACTCAACTTTCTGTTAACATGGATTGATACAACATTTTTGTGAACACCCAGCTTCTTTGGCAATGCATATTTGTGGCTCACCCTCCTTGTGAAGGGCGTCAATGATTGTCTTCTGGACAACTGTCAGATCAGCAGTCTTCCCCATGATTGTGTAGCCTAGTGAACCAAACGAGAGACCATTTTGAAGGCTCCAGGAAACCTTTGCAGGTGTTTTGAGTTGATTAGCTGATTGGCATGTCACCATATTCTAATTTGTTGTTTGTGAATTGTTGGGTTTTTGTTAAATGTGAGCCTAAATCATCACAATTAAAAGAACCAAAGACTTAAACTACTTCAGTCTGTGTGCATTGAATTTATTTAAAACACAAGTTTCACAATTTGAGTTGAATTACTGAAATAAATGAACTTTTCCACGACATTCTAATTTGAGATGCACCTGTACTGATTATTTATACAGCGTTAAACTATCACAAATTCCTCCTCATTATTCAGACAATATCATATAAAAACACTCAGCACCTGATGTATTATATTACATAAGTTATTATATAACTTACCCATGATGTTGACTAAGAACTGTAAATCAGGACGTGATTATATATGATTGCAGAAGGAGTGGTTTCTATTTTTCCAGATGTTCTTGCTTGGAGAAATGAATTACCACTTTTGATGAATGTAAGAGAGAGACAGAAAAAAAGAGGAAATATCAGCACTTGTATGTATCAGATTGCCAAATTTCAACTTTTCTGATCAAATTATTGTAGGACTTTTTAGTTATGGGCCCAAATAGCCAAAATTTGATCAAATTTGACACAAGTTGAATCTCTGAATAGAAGTACTGTATAAACAGCTTCTCTTCTATACATTTTATTTGAAAAATGTATTTTTTATTTATTTATATGAGGCAACTTCATTACAAACATTTTGTAATACATGTATGGTCTGCAATTGTATTAATACTGAAATTATGTATACAGTATTTTCAAATAAATAATTTTATGAATTATTTAATTCTAGCCAACTAAAAAGGCTAAAAGTAGCCTAATGTGTAATCTGTTAACCGTTATAATCAATGAAGCTACCTACATTGTGAAATGAATCTTATTTACACCGTACTTACATCTGAACTTGTCTTTGACGAGATAATTCACAAGAGCTCAGAATTCCCGAAAACTCCGACTAATCTGAACGCCTCTGATTGGCTACTGCATTCATAAACTCAACGGAATCGCATATGATTGGTTATAATGCGCAACGCTTTATATAGGCACACACACACATAATTTACACATTTAATTTCAATTTCACTTCCACTTCATTCGAGAGAGCCGTAATAGGTTTAGTTTAATCGACACTTTTCGTTTCATTTTTCAGTTTCACTTTATTCGACACAGCCGTAATACAGTTAATCCACACTTGTCATTTCATTTTCACTTTCACTTTATTCGACCGTCCGTGATAGATTTAGTTTAATGCACACTTTTCATTTCATTTTCACTTTAACTTTATTCGTGACATCTGTTATAGATTTAGTTTAACTGTGTAGGGACAGGCGGAGGGTGGAAAACCTATAAGGCTAAAAATAGCCTATTGTTAATAACAACGCACATCACAAACCCGTTATTTTAGGCAAGTACCAGAAATAGGTGTCATGTTATAAAACATTTTAAAACTGAATTTGTATTTAACGTTAGGCTACCACTATTTAATTAAACATCGTAATTTACTAGCTAATTATAACGCTCTCTTTTCCAAGGTTATTCAAACAGCGAACAAATCATACCCAGCAAGCAATAGCCGTCGGTCATTTCACCGTCTCTGTTAACTATAGACCCGATATAGTCCGGCTATGTGTAACCCACTTCTAGTCCAAATAACCTTGAATTTGGTTACATGTCATTTTTTGGCAAAATAACTTGTGAGATGTATGATATTCCATAATGTAAACAAAGTCAACAGCGTTTACAAGGTGTTTGGTTTCATTTCATGTTCTTTGCGTAGCCTGTAGGCTACATATCCACGATTTAGCTCGTCGTCAGAGCGGCTATTTGTAGCCCACTTATAGTCAAAACTGATTCATTGCAGTTTTTGGTCTGGCAGCGCATGAGATGGTTGATATCCCATCATGTTCGCAGTGTCAATAATATCTACAAAGATATAGCCTCTACAGAATGCAAGCAAAGAATATTTACATTATCAAAGAACATTATGACTGACTTCAGTCTAGCGCGAGTTCAAGCATTCTCAAAAAACTCCCGTTATAGGCTAATCAGTGAAACTAGAAAATGAATATGTTACTTACATCGTACGTAGATTTGCACTCAGTCATGGTCATCTGGAGCAGCGGGACTTTCACAGTGGGGCAGATCGCCGAAACGAGATAAGACCACCCCACCCATATTAAGCGCTGTTTTTTGGAGCGCAAGGGGAACTCCAGAAAGACTAGCCTATTCATTAGATCTATGTGTTACATGAAAAACGCATGATGTGAGTGAATCTCAACAACTACAAAACAAAATACAGAACAATTAACCATGGTAAGAACAAACAAAATCCTGCTGGGGGAAAAACATCGCAGAATTTGTAATGGTTTTACCAGTTAAAATAGGAATTGTATTGGTTTTAATGGAAATTGTAATGGTCCCTGTGGGTCTCTGTACTGGTAATTTGTCGCCTTCTATTGGTGGCTTGTTAAAGCCACTGAATCCTAACAGAATATGCCCCAAAAACACTAACCATTTTTTAATGGTTTTAATGGTTAATAGTTGATGGTTTGCAATATTTGTAATGTTATTTGTAGTGGACACCATTAGAATTTCTGCAATTTTTTTTTTTTTTTTAAAGAAAAGTTGGATTATGCTATAGATAGGGTTGCCACCTTCAGCGAGGCAAAATAAGGGACACCCATTCATGACCCCGCCCCCTCCCCCACAAAAATAACATACTCAAGTACATAAACTTCCAACAAAACATATTAATATTGTTATTTTAAATTTAATTATTTATATTTGCAGCTGTTACCTGGATGGGATGAATTATTATTATTATTATTATTATTTTAATTCATTTGCTCAAATTAGGGCTACATTTATTTGTCCTATTTTTATCTAAATAATTTAGCATTTAAAAAAATTAAATGCCAAATTGTATATGACATTTTTAATTATTTATTATGTATATATTTGATTAATATAAATGATAAATTAATAAATAGGGTCTAACATTAATTATAATCTATTAATTCATCTGTCTAATAATGTCTAAAAATATAATAATTATGTCTACCAAGCTCTGATAATGTATGGAATATTATATTAACAGACTATCCAAATTTTAATAAAACAATAGGCCTATACCTTGAAGCACAGATGTGTCTGTCACTTTATGGTTCACCCAAAAATGAAAATTCTGTCATAATTTACCCAGGGTTTTCTAAACCTGCATAAAGTTCTTTCTTCTGT
>JAFVLL020027355.1:0-10111 GCA_021397915.2 Tor tambroides
TCATGTTCCATGAAGATATTTTGTAAATTTCCTACTGTAAATATATCAAAACTTCATTTTTGATTAGTAATATGCATTGCTAAGATCTTCATTTGCACAACTTTAAAGGAGAGTTTCTCAATATTTAGATTTTTTTTGCACCCTCAGATTCCAGATTTTCAAATATTGTCCTATCCTAACAAACCATACATCAATGGAAAGATTATGTATTCAGCTTGATGTAGAAATCTCCATTTCACTGACCCTTATGACTGGTTTTGTGTTCCAGAGTCATGTATGTTGTTTTCTCACACACACATTATGTGTGTCCTTCACGGGTCCGGCGGGTTTGAGCGCTGCTGGCAGGTTTCAGTGACGGGTCAGATGCAGGATTCGGTCCGGAGAGCAGCAGGAATCAAGGTGACTCCGCTCTCACTTCACTGCCAGACCAGAGTTCAGACTCACACCGCCGGCAGCTGGACTCGAGGATTAACTCTCATGATCCTAAGAAAACAGAAACAACGAGTCCATCCAAACTTCTGAACCATATCGTATAAGAACACACAGTGGTTAGTGTTCTGTGTCCAAGTACCGTGAATTCTAATATTAGATTTTAGTATATGAAGAAATAGGGCACTGTTAAATGCCCGGGTTTTTGTTGTGGTTGTATTTGCTCAGTTCTTGTCATGATGTCTTATAAAATTTGTCTGTTTGTGAGGTTGATGCTGCATAAATTGAACTGTGACAGGACAAATAAAAATATTTCTACTGCTAATACTATGTCATTTCTTCACGGGATTGTCATCAGTCTCGTCACTGTACTCAGAGCACACTGCACTGTATTATGTTGAATGCTATCACTCATTTGACATTATAATGATTTCATTCAGTTTGCTCTTTACTCTTGCTTTTTTCCACACACTTTGAGTGATTCTATCACTTTACCCAAGGCTGGAAATAAACGAGCACTCTGTCATCACTCTGTATTCCTTTAACACACTGATTATAAATGAATTCTTCAGAAAAGTGTGGATAAGGTTTGTGATGTGAGGTTTGTAAGTCACTCTGGATGCAGCATCGTTTCCTCTTCATCATGTTACCATGACAACGCAGCACAGCATCATTCACCACATAGCTGATCTTAAGACGGAAACATCTTATCCAATGCTGTTACATTTTTCAGTTTCAGTAACACTTTGTTTTAAGGTGTCCTTGTTACACGTTACATGTATTTACTATTATAATAACAACAAATTATGCATAATTACATGCAAGTAACCCTAAACCAAACCCTAATCCTAACCCTAACCACATGGTAAGTGCATGTAGTTAATTCATATTACTCAGTACTTGAGTGTATAATTACATTGTAACAAAGATACCTTAAAATAAAGTGTAACCTCAGTTTCTTCCAACAAAACAAAACAACTTGAATTCTACTTCCAGTTATGCATAACTTTAGGTGTGGGTAAAAGTAAATGCTTTTATATTTTAGATGCTATGCAGTTATTTTACATGAGGATAATGTTACTGTACATGAAGGGTTTCATGAGGTATTTCCAGGCTGTCGTGGCAGATAATGGAGCTAATACACAGCAGCATCAGTCATAAACTCTGGGGCCCGTTTGCTTTGACAGAGATGCAGTGAAATCACACCAGGACCAGACAGATATTAATGCACTTCTGTCCTTCAACTCTTCTTTTTTACCTCAAAATCATTTAAAATAGATGAAGAGAGAACGGCATGAGTAATTATTTCATACCACAACATTTTTGAAGCGAGTCTAAAACACACACACTAACATAAACAACATCTGATGATGAATATTTACTGTAATGTATGATTTTCTTTTTATTATCTATAAGTACTTGTTTTCATGAACAGTTCTCTGAATTATTTGAACAGTTTCTATGATTACAAGTTATTAAAACATTCAGAGATCGGTATAGAACAGTACTGCAAACAGAAAAGAGAAAAGCCATTTCAGCTGAGAAGAAAGAAGTTTCAGCTGTACTGTATGTTCTTTTAGAAATAGTTTGCTCAGTCCGTTTTTTCTGTTGTAAACTCTTTGAGCAGCATTACAGGTACAGCCAACATGGCAAACACCTCAAAGCCTGTAACCAACACAGTCCAGGTGGACCGAAGCCTGATCAGGTCACCTTAAAAACAGCTGCAATAAACCAAAGCTAAGGTCGCCGCAAGAACACTTCACACGCCAGTCACTGGAGCACAGCTCCACCAACAGCTCTTCACCTTCACAGCTGGCTGCTCAGAGCTCCCCTGTGTCATGTTCTTCATTATTCATGCACTTAAAACACGTCTTTGTAAAAATGTGTAATGTACAGATATATACATGTGAATGACATGCACACACTGACACTGAGCACACACTCCAATCAGTGCTGCTCTGAGAGGCTCTGTATGCTCACGTCTCTTAGCTAAACTGGTTCTTCAGTGGCCTGTGATTGTTTTTAGGTGAGACAGGGTGAGTTTTTCAAACCTTCATGACCACCGTGATCAGAGCAACAAATCTATACAGGATATGTCATTGTACATTTTGCATATATATTTAAAGAACTTACAGTAGGTAGTCAACCAAAACTGCCTCATTAAATAAAGCCCAGTCACATGTGAAAATCATTTGCAAAATCACCACCAGGTGGCGCAAAGGGACGGTTGACAGTGTTGCTCAATAAAGCTGGAATTGTGACATTTTTGCTTGTAATTATAAATGAAATAAATCAGTGGTAATATTACAATAGTAGGCTAAAAAAAAAGCATCATAACATTTTATCTCAAATTATTCATCATGTAAATGTGTAATGTTGACCACAGTGAAATATTACAGTCATGGTAGTGCTTGAAGCGTGCTTACTTTTTACTGTACAGTACCAGCCAGTATTAACTTTGAATCTTTAGAGTACGTTTAAAGAGGTGTGCATTATGCCATAAAAATAAAACGACAGAAAAAGTGGCTTATTGTTAATGTTAATGGGATTATGAGTGATATAGGCCTAGTTCTAACACATATTTTGGCACTGTTGTCACATTAATATCATAAATGAAAGTTTTGAAATGTACATAATCAGCTGATGCATTTCAGCAGGTCACACGTTATCTGTGCTTTTTTGAAAGATCTATTCCAGTATGAGCCCTGCTCATAACATGCTGAAAATTATAATGACCATGAATTAAGAAATTGTTGATCACTTATTTTATTTGTTCCTTTGTATTATTTAAAATGTATATTATAGTCTTATACATTCCCATATGTTGGAAGCACATACAGGGCAATATTCTGTTTTCATGTTTGGGTTTATTTTGTGCCTGCATATTTATCATTTTTAGATATGCAACCCAGACTCACTTACATGTGTGTTTCTTTCATATGTACATATTGAGGGAAAACACACATTATATTAAATATAATTGGCACACCCCCATGGAACCATGAATTCAATTCTGAATTTGTAATAATATATAACACCCATAGTAAAATATGTACATACGTATGTGTCCCTGGAGCACAAAAGCAGTCTTCAGTAGCACAGGTATATTTGTAGCAATAGCCAAAAATACATTGTATGGGTCAAAATTATCCATTTTTCTTTTATGCCAAAAATCATTAAGATCATGTTCCATGAAGATATTTTGTAAATTTCCTACCGTAAATATATCAAAACTTCATTTTTGATTAGTAATATGCATTGCTAAGAACTTCATTTGAACAACTTTAAAGGAGATTTTCTCCATCATTTGATTTTTTGCACCCTCAGATTCCAGATTTTCAAATATTGTCCTATCCTAACAAACCATACATCAATGGAAAGATCATTTATTCAGCTTTCAGATGATGTATGAATCTCAATTTCAAAAAACTGACCCTTATGACTGTTTTTGTGCTCCAGGGTCACAATTATGTTCGTCTTCATATATCTAGAGCATGTACAGTGTGTGTGTCCTATATAATATATGTGACCCTGGAGCACAAAACCAGTCATAAGGGTCAATTTTTTGAAATTGAGATTCATACATCATCTGAAAGCTGAATGAATAAGCTTTCCATTGATGTATGGTTTGTTAGGATAGGACAATATTTGTCTGAGATACAACTATTTGAAAATCTGGAATCTGAGGGTGCAAAAAAATCAAAATATTGAGAAAATCTCCTTTAAAGTTGTTCAAATGAAGTTCTTAGCAATGCATATTACTAATCAAAAATTAAGTTTTGGTACATTTACGGTAAGAAATTTACAAAATATCTTCATGGAACATGATCTTAATATCCTAATGATTTTTGGCATAAAAGAAAAATGGATAATTTTGACTCATACAATGTATTGTTGGCTGTTGCTACAAATATACCCCAGCGACTTAAGACTGCTTTTGTGCTCCAGGGTCACATATTGCCTTATAGGTAACAAAAATATATGATAATATACAGTATTTAGATATAGAGTAATATGTGTAATATTTGATATTTCTGTATGGGTCTTATTTAGTGGTGAACTAAAAGCTGATCTTCAGCAGTCTGTTCACACTCCAGGACACTTCACACTTCACGTACTGTAAGATCTGCTTCACTGTCAACACAGACTAGAGGAGCGATACACACCTGAACGCCTCAGTGCTGTTATTACTAATACCAGAACTCCAGGAACAGATGAGTGCTGCTCAGAATAGACTTCACATGAGAATGTACACATGAATCAGTAAACTGCGTTTGCAACAGACTGTAATCTCTGAAACAAACATGTTTTACTGCTTAACTTTTCCACATCCTTTCAGCGTACTCAATGAACTTACTCAGTTTAATTAGATTTGTTTTCATATTAAAAATGAAGCGACACAACTACAGTGTTTGAATATTCATGTGTTAAATGTCACCCAGCACACAGCTGTTCCGAGCTTCTTTGCTACGGCTCTATATGTGTAATATTTCAGGCTTGACTGCGTTTGCTGTGGCGTGATTGGCTGTCAGAGGCAAATGTCACACTGATTCATAGAAGGAAGACACAGTGACCAGGAAGCAGCATCAACATGACAATGAGCTGAGAGCCAGTTCATTAAGCTCTCCGCTCACCTTCACCTGCGCTCGAGTGTCTCAGCCTAGACACTTCACCGCTTTAATGATCAGCAGACATTCAAGAGGACACGCTCGTCTAATTCACCACTTCACACTCAGAGCAGACGAGTGTTCATCCACACAGATCAACAAACATTCACAACTCCTGAACACAGTCATATCTGGTTTGATTATTTTATAAAAACTTGAAAATTGGAAATGCATTTTCCATGTTTTGGTCAGTCAGCTGTCTGTATGTGTTTTATTGTCCCGTGGCACAGAGACGTTTGTCATGTCTTCCTCTTTGTTCACCTCATACGCTCCTTTTCATTTTAACTGCTGCTGCGTTTGATTTGTCCTCTTCTCTCTCTCTATTTCCCAGAGACGCGTCTCTCTGTCTGAGTTATAGTGGCTCACGCTGTTCAATCCCTCTGCTGTCCTTCATGAGGAGCTTCACCTCCTCTCTGCTGCACTTATTAGTGTGACACCATGCTTGTGTTTTCTTCAGAAAACCTAAAGCTCACTTAATTTTCTGTCTTTGCTTTGCTTTCAAGTTGAATCCCTGAGCTCCAGTGTTGTTAAACCTTGAAAAACCAAAAGTAAGATTCAAGTCTAGCACTTTTCATTTTTCAGAGCAGTCATGATGTTAATGTCTGTAATATCATATCTTAATGTCTTTGAGTCTTATAGTTGCATTTAGCAGATTAGATCTGGATGATAATATAGTGTAGTTTACATTCAGCAGTGATATAAAGAATCAGGCAGTCTAGGGTCACACTCTACATTAGGTGACTTTAACTACTGTCTACATTTATTAAATCCATGTTGTATTGCAAAACACTTTTGCAGCTATTGAGGTGAGATACGGGTAAGATTAGAAACAGGTTCAGTGGTATATGGGTAAAAAGATCAAATGACTAGTTAAAACATTTGGCATCAATGTTTAATGTGAAGCTCGATCCTCACCATACATCATCACTATCACACGTCTTGATGAGACGTTACTGACAGGATCAAACACACACAGACAGAGGAGCCAGTAACCATTGACGTCTAATATTCACACAACAGACTGAAATAAATGAAACTGACATATTCTTTCCTACTCTTATTACATAGAGATGACCACTGCTTTGATGATCAGGAATATTTCAGACCTGTGCTGTCATTACTGTAGATTATTCATCAGTCTCGCTGCAATGAGATTTCATGCATGCTTATGCAACCACGTTTTTACAGCTTGATGCATTATTTATTCATTCAATCATAAGTGTTGGATCATGTCATGGTAGTGGATGCAGATTTAACGGATCGGTGCAGTGGCCGAATCATGACACTGTAACGGATTATAAGTGAAAAATAATTATAAAAGCAGAAATGCATTTGTTGTTTCAAATGGAGCTATAATACGGGCATATGGTTTCAATGAAAAATTCATATCTGGAAACAACATGGGGCTGTGTATTATGGAAGGCCAGATGGTCTTTAAGTTCCCTTTGTGAATATGCAGTAACATATTTAGTATGAAATGTAAATATTGGCAGGCGTAATTGGTATGGTCTCATATGAGAAATATGACAGAAATGCACCCTGGTGGTCAGTTCAGTATCACCAGTGTCCACTGCAGCTGTTCTCTTGATCTAAAACTGAACTACATCTTTAGATTTCAGCCATTTAAATCTCATCTATGTAAAAAAAAAACTGTCTAATTTTAGTACAATAAGTGTTAAGCTCTTTGCGTTTGAACTGCTGCCCAGTGGCCAGTCAAACACCTGTGTAAGCGCGTCTGACCGTGCGATAGCAGCACCTGCGGGGGTTAACACCTATTACAAAAGGAATCGTGTAAAAATAGCTCTGGAATGAGGCTTTGGACTGTTATGTAGCTGCGCCTCAAGCGATGACACCAATTAAGCACACACTTAAGAGAAGAATAAACCAAAGGCAGCTGGATAGTGGTCAAGAGCTGTATCCACTGAGCAGACATTAACAGATATAAAGGCTTGATTTGTAGCTGCTCAGAGATCGAATGCCGCTTGCCAATATCAAAATATTTGAGAACGTGGGTTGACTTTTGCTAAAGCATGAATTCCAGCAGGACAGCAGCGAGATCTGAGGTTAAATGTGTCAGGTAAGGTAGTAGTTAACCGTGCAATATTTCTTTTACAATACAAATGTTATACTGATCAAGCAAGTGCTCATCTTTTGAAAATATGCGTTTTACTGAGATTCATAAATTTGTCATTTGTAACTCATGAATGTGTTGAGTTGAGACCAAACAGAGAGAGAGAGAGCGAGAGACATAAAGGATGTGCTGTGGTGAGACAGATGAGGTGAACACACAGCAGGTAATGCTCAGGTGTGTCTCATATCATCAGCTACTGATGCAGCGTCTCATTTCTACTCCAGGAACCAAGGCTACATACTGTATTTAACCAAGACATTGATCACTGCAGAAAACGCTTTTCTATCAAAAGCCGTCATATTAGGTGTATCTTTGCAGATGTACAATCACAAAGACAAAGCTCAGCTCATCTCAGTTCCAGAATATAGCAGTTTTCACAATAAATACAGTTCTACAGAGAATAGAGCCTTCAAACCACCAGACAAACTCTGGAGAAACTGTTGGAAAGAAGCAGAGATGACCACCTATTTAAATATTTGATGCTTTCGACGTGTAAAACATGTTCCTGCTTTTAAAAAACCTGCATTACAAAGTCATTTGAGTTGATGAGGAATGACCTTACTGTGGAAACAGGGAAAGGCATGGACACAGAATGTGTGATCACAGATGTCTATCAGTGCTTTACTCAGTCCTGCAGTCAGTGCTCTTTTATTTGAGGGATTCGGGCCCAGTTTCCGCATCTTCTCTGACCACTTGTTTGTGGATTTCATTGAGACAATCCTCTCTTATTTCATGAAGTGTGATGGGCGATGCTGTTGAATGAACAAACACATGTTACATGGCTTATGAGTGAGTGGGAAAGAAAGCAAATAAAAAGGCTAATTTAGGTGTGCTTTCTCACAACACGTCCAGTAATGATCACAAGCAGAGGCAGATATAGAGTTCAAAGTCCTCTTCCCTACTTGAAAAGGTCTTTTTCTTTGCCAGTTGGCACATAATACATCTTCAGCCTCTGTAACAGCAAAGCTTTTTGCAGTGTATTTGGCTTTGGAGGACCAAAAACCATTCTGTGAAAACATTCATTATGCATGATATTCATCCCTGAAACTTACTGAAAGCTACAATGAAACTTAAGTGGATTAATATACTAAAGCAGTCAAGGCTTGAAAGCAAACAGCAGTGGCGTTCGGAACAAGAACGAGCCTACAAAAGACCGTGAATGAATAGAAGAGACCGCTTGAAATATTAAACGATGCTCTCAGATGGGCCAGTCTGACAACACCCTGAATTACAATACGATCATGAATTAATGAACTGTTACCATTTACATTTGCACAGAGAAATATGTTTCCCGCAATACTGAAACATATGAAGAAAATAGTCTTAATAAAAGCAGCTGGTGTACCTCTATTGTGTGTGCTATGCATTGTGTTCTCATTAGATTGTTCTGTGATACTTTATTTTTTTATTGTTTTAAGACACAAACATTTTATCCAATGCTGTTTTTTCAGTTTCAGTAACACTTTATTTTAAGGTGTCCTTGTTACACGTTACATGTACTTACTATTGTAATAACAATATATTATGCATAATTACATACAAGTAACCCTAAGCCAAACCCTAACCATATGGTAAGTACATGTAGTTAATTCATATTACTCAGTACTTAAATGTATAATTACACTGTAACAAAAATAACACCTTAAAATGAAGTGTAACCGATTATTCCATCATTATCTCAGTGACATTGGAAGAATTTTAGGTTGTTTATGGAGAATGTTTCAAATCAGGCTCAGTTTAGTGAGAAGGCAGCTGCCTACATAGACAGCAGCTCTCTGGTCTTTCTGGCGATGACAGGGCTGAAATGAGCGGCTGCGCTGCAGTCGATGCACATCAAACGGCCAGCGGCTGCGTCCCGCACACGGGTGCAATCGCTCTAAACCTCGGTGCATTTCCATATTGATTAGTCTTTGAGCGCGAGTCCGTTTGACCCCAGGCGTCCTCGTCCAGCCGGCCTCCATTTACTCCTGTCTGAAGATACATGTCCACTACAAGCTATTCATTCACACTTTAGGAGAATTATAAACAAGCTATCAGACGCAAGTCAGCAATGAAATTGCATATCAGCACAAAGCGTTTGGTGGGCTGCTGTTCTGATATTGACTTTTTGTACCCCTTCAGCTTTCATAGCTGGAATTGCTGTACCGCTTGATAATAGAGCGAGCCGGCGCGCTGGAAGCAGGTCAGACAATTATTGCTGAAGCAGACGCAGGGCCTCGCAATGGATTTCACATTAGGAGCCCAAAATCACAGTGCCATTTCAGAGCAAAGCGGTGAACAAGCAATGAAAAACTGAGAAAGGAACAGTTCAGCCAAAAATAAAAATCCTGTCATTAATTCTTTTTCGTCCTCATGCTGTTCCAAATCCACATTCTTTTTTTTTTTTTTTTTTGCAACACTCTTCCCACAGTTGACTTTTCATGCAAAAATGTCTTGATGCATAACATTAGACGTTAAGGATGCTGGCTGTAAATGCTAGTGTCTTGTTTGGATTGCTTCTCGTGTGACGTGGCCTTTCACGACCCATCCGAGGTGCCTGTGATGCCGTGAGTAATATCTTGATCTTGAGTTCTTCTTTTGTTGAAAAGTTCACTAATGCCCTCTTGCCGTGCACGCATAATGTCTGCCCTTTTCTGACCGTTCTTCCCAATCCTCGGCCTCATCCATATGCAAACGTTTAGGATTCGCTACAAAGCCTTGCTCAGCCGCTTACTGTGATGCGCTTTGCAGTGTAACACGAATTAGCATGACAAGCAAGGCGTATCTTGTCCAATTACACCATTGTGCTGCGCTCAATAACCGATAAATTAATCATTCGAGACAAGCGCATTATATGCGAAATGACTCGGGGCGACATATGGCTGCCTGTTTACGTAACGTGTAA
>JAFVLL020027357.1:0-48698 GCA_021397915.2 Tor tambroides
TCTGTCTGGAATGACATGAAGAAACAGAACAAACTGAGACAGACTAAATCAAGAAGAACCGTGGTAACGTCTCCAAGATGCTTCAAGAGACCTACCTGCAAAAAACTGATTTCAAACCATTTTTTGTTGGTAAAAATACTTGTGGCCTAAGACTTTTGCACAGTACTGTATCTCAAAAGCTTACAGTGACGACAGCCAATATTAGGGAGTTATCATTCTTTTCACTTTAGAATACTGATCCAAGTAATTAGTAATTCCTTTTGCTAGATTTGGTAACACTTCAATCATTACTAGTGGGTTACCATGATCTTCACTTTAGAATTAAATATACATTATGCAGAATTCACATTAATTATAAACCTGTATACAGTAGTTCTTAGAAGTTCTCTGGGATAAATATAAAAAAAATAGTAGCTACTGATTAGCTAATATTGAACTACCACATTCGACTAAGCTATTCTTGTTAGTTAGTAGTTACTAGAGTGTTAATATTGCATTACTCATGTGTTCTTCTGTAGTTATTCATTAATGACGGAACAGTATTCTAAAGTGTTACCACATGAGCTATCAATTTAGCAAGTATTCTAGGGGAAATACCTTTGAAATGATGTCCTCCATTTCACTCCTGGCTTTATAGGTGCCGTCATCATACCGAAAGCGATACAACACCTGCTCGTTCTTGAACTGATGTTTATCTGACACTATGGTGGAAAAAACGCACATAGATACAATTAAATGATGGTCATGTTTTGCCTAAACAGTAAACTTCACCTCTATACCATGAGGTGGAATTGAGCTTGTGATGTATTTGTTTCTCTCACTTTGCTGCTCACGGACTTGGGCTGATAAACATGTATGTGAAGGTCTGTGATTAATTGAAGAGTGTGAATGCCATTGCTCCACAAAAGCCTTTCTGACCTCTCCTTGAATGCCGCTACCATTTTATTGATTGAGCATCTGAGCCCTTATACTTGAATTTATCACTCCAGTCCCTTCTGGTGTTTGTCAGTTTTCACTGAGTTACAATCCCCTGGCTGTAAAATAGAGGTATGATGCTCCCTAAATCTCAGGCAAACACCGCACCTCTTGAATTATTCAGAAGAATGTTGTTCTCTACCAGCATTTCATGTCATGTTACTATCCAGAATGCCGATCATCTGTAGGGGATTTCAGTGAATGCCGGCCAACGAGGATATGTGCCAGATTTGTAGTGTGTAAATCTGTCCAACATTTGTATAAAACAGTCCAACATTTGTATAAACAGTTAATGGATTGTGTTTCATTTGGCAAGACCGTATCAAAAAACAGAACACAGACAGCAGTTGCATTTTGATGATGAAACCAAGCAATACTCAAAAACATGATGAAAAATATTGGAGCTGAGAGAGGTTGAAAGAAAAAAAAAGGACGGAAAAAGAATAATAGATTTGTACAAAGTAATAGCGATTACAAATGGTTAGTGACTAGTCAATCATTAGTCTTGTTGACGTATAAATTTAGCTATTTATAGCCATTATGTCAACAGATGTCCATGGAACCCACCAACTGGTTAATTTTGAAAATATGTAGGTTTTGCACATCCTAAGATCAGATGTTACAACTATGGTATTTGAATATATACCATAGTACCATATTCATACCTATACAGTACCCTGAAGTAATTCAAAATTATACTACTGTGATACCATGGCCCATGCCCAAAAAAATCAAGGTAACACCACCATTTTCTTCAAGGGAGAACCTTCTCTTACCATGATGGATGATGCCGTTCTCCAGGAGAGCTTGACCCAGGTTGATTCCTTCCTCAGCCTTACTGATCTCTCCACTCTCCAAGAGCCATGAGACAAACTCACTGAGGACACACAGAGACAACAGCTGTGTCAGTCTGCACATAACACAATGCTGCACGCATGATAAAGAAGGGATTTATGAGGCACTAGTCAAAGGTACTTGGGAACTTGGATTCACTCAGTCCTCCAGAGTGACTGGTCAAGACTGGTAAAAAGTTCACCAAGAACACAAATCAAGATGATATCAAGCTGCATTCCACCCTCTTTAGGACTTAAAAGTTCAAACATCACAAGTGGGGTTCACATATTGCTTCAGTTTTAAAAAAGGTTTCAGGAAATGACTTCAACAAACAAAAATTGAAATAAAATAGATAAATATTAGAAATAAACAAATTTTATATGTATTTTTGTTAATATCTGGTATCTAATTATATCTTAATTTGGTTTTGGTTTATATCTACAATATAATTTTGTATAGACATGTACAGCATAGTTTGGGGTCAGTAAGGATTATTTTCTGAAAGAAATTCTATTTAGTAAGGATGCGTTAAATTGATCAAAATTGACAGTAAAGATAATTATAAAGTTCAAAAAGATTTTTATTCCAAATAAATGCTGTTCTTTTGAACTTTCTGTCCATCAAAGAATTCTGAAAATAATCTCTCGTTTCCACAAAAATATAAAGCAACACAACTGTTTTCAACAGATAATAATACCAAATGTACCTTATTCACTTCTTACTCATTTCTGAAGACCAGAGTAATGGCTGCTGGAAATTCAGCTTTGCACTCACAGGAATTAATATATTTTAAATTGGAATAATATTTCACAATATTATTTATTGTAATTTTGAGTATACACACACACACACTTCTGAAGCTAGTATATGTGACTAGCTAATCTGCTGAACTACCAAAATACATTTTCAAGAAGAGTAATTAAATTATAAATGCGTTCTGATGAGGGATGGGGAGGAATTTTAGCAATTACATGTGTGAGGTGGTTTAGTGGTGAATATAATACTGTGTGTGATTGCATGTGTGTGACTTCATGCCTGAAATGTGCATGACTGCTGCGTGACAAACTATGAATCCCATTAGATTCAGGGACAGAAATAAGCAATGTGTAAACCATTACGATGCCTTAAAGGAAATGTGAGAAGGGTGTGTGTGGGTGTGTGTGTGTCCTTGAAATGTTGAACGACAGAAGTGAGGGGAGAGGGGTCAGATGAAAGGATGGGTTAACAGATGGAGCAGGAGGAGAAGAGAAGATGCGGGTGCCAAAGGCGTCCCACATCCACCCAGTACAGTAAGACGACCAGATTTTCCATTCATATCTCACCCAAGTATACAACCGATCTGCCCTCTACATCTCCTCTAAATCAGCTGACATCGACATGCACAACTTAATGAACTCTTTTAAAATACTTAACCTTGATAAATCTTCACCCAAACACTTGACAGTGATAACAATACTAGCTAATACCACTTGTCTATGTAACTCAACAGTACTAGACAAAAACCAATGATTTGATTCGAATCGGACAAAAAGCCTAGAACAAGTTTGAAAGGTTTTTTAGAATATTCAAAACGGTGGAAGAGGAAAGGCATATGAGCAATTGATTCAGGGACAAAAGTTGACTGCTGCTCATATGGCTCCAGGGTTATTAGCAATAATGTATGTGTATATGTGAGCAGTTGGTGTGATTTGAGACTACTGTCAAGTATGTGGTCTCTGCAAGTACAATCTCCAAAACAAACAGTTTTTAGGCAGAAAAATAATACTACCACAAAAGAAAAGAATATTAACGAATTACAGATGTGTTCCAGCAGCTGCATTGACCACTAATAAAAAAAAACTGTTAATGTTTATATCAATAAAAGGGTAGTAATCACATAATCCAGCCCTGCACACAAAATCCAAACAATAAATGTTTATGGTGTTGGTTTATGTGGAGATCTTACGGACTGCTTACAAAGCCTTTATGTGTAGCTCTGCAGAGGAAGTTCACAGAGGAGAGGGCAGTCAGGCCAATGAAAGAGAGCAGTGAACTGAAACAGACAGTGAGTCTGCTGTGATTACATAAGTCTCTAATTCAGATTGGCAGGAAAGGGAAGGGGTGGAGGTGGGCGTCCCTGGGGTGAATTAATTAGTGTTTATGTAACTCATTAATATTCTCCACAGCTAATGCACACAGAGCCCTCTCACATACCGTAGATGTGTGTGTGAGAATTTCTTACACTTCTATATCTGTCCAATGTATGTACGTATGCATGTGTGAATGTGACAGACAAGGATATAATGAGATATTAGTTTACTGAATACAAGTGAAGCTCGATTACCACAGCAAAATTATGTCCCTCTGTTTGTAAAAAACATTAATTAAATTAAATATAATAATATAAATGTTCACAGAAATACACTTAGAGTTTAGAAATGCAAGACAGAAATGTGAAGCTCGCATATGTATAAAAGCACTATTAATTCTTCCATAGAAAACTGTTATTTGAACTGAAAAGAAAGAAAGAAAGAAAGAAAGAAAGAAAGAAAGAAAGAAAGAAAGAAAGAAAGAAATCTTATGCAGTGGCATTGCTGTTCTGAATGGATGAACTTTTAGTTAAGCATTACCAAAGTTTTTCTTGTGGGTGGATTTTTTCCTCATCATTCATCTTAATAGCCCTTTTAATATCCTTTCACGTATTATGCAAAAATGAAAGGATTTAACATGGTTATTAATACAGTTAAATAACTGGATATCTCTGCATGGACAAGGTTAGTAAACAATTTTATCATACCAGTCTCATAAATGCAGCTTTTTGTATGTTTTTGCAAACTGAGGGACAAGTCAAAATGGTTTCTGTGAATACAGCCAGCAGATGCTTTCAACAGAGCGTAAGTTATACTGAACCAGAAACATTCCTTTAATGCTTTTGTCATTTGAAGCTTTTTACCATGCAAATAAAGCTTTAGGTTATTGCAGTAAGTTTAAAATAAAATAATAAAATAAAACAAAATAAAATGAGATAATTAAAAAAAAAATTTACTTCAAAATAAAGTTGTGACGTTTTAAGTATCTAAATCTCATCATGTTTTGAAGTAAATTCTTCAAAATAAGCACAATTGGGAAAAAACTGTGGTTCAAGCAAGACAGGGACGAGAGAAGAGCCAGAGACTGAGCAGTAGCAGAGCGATTGTCCATATTAACAGCTGAACTGCCCGGCTGTTCCTGGAAGGAGTTGGATTGTGTTCTATTCTGAGGTAGATGCGCAAGCCAGCGAACAACAGAGCCAATCACAGCTGCTTTCACCTGGACCACCGAGGCTGAAACGCACAAATAATTGTGTTCTGAGGGAGCAGTGCGAAATTCATCCAGTCAGGTGTTGACAGGAGAACAACAGCACAGCTGAGGCCGTGAGGCCAGTGACAGTTCGCTATTAAGCCACTTCAGCGGAAGTGCTACTTCAACTGTATTTGAAATAGTCAAGCTAACCTTGAAAAAAAAAAAAAAAAAAAAAAACCTTGGGGGGGGAAAAGAACAACAACAACAACAAAAAAAAAATTGTACTATTGTACACTACAAGATGCTAACAAAGAATAGTCTCAATATAGCCATTTAAGGGGTCTAATTTCAAATCAAATACAAACATGTTGTTTGTAATCAGCAGTAATCAATCTGGATCAGAACAGATGAATTAAATACAATAATAATGAATAAAACTAGGTCTATAACAGAGTTGGAAAAATGGAACAGCAGCATCTAACTACAAAATAATAATTAAAAAAAATATGAATGAGTCAATGAATAAATGAGTTTAAAAATGATTCAGTGATTTCTTTGAATCCTTTCTTCTTTTCTCCAGCTGAAATTCACTAAAATGAACTGATTTCCCAATGGTGAGAACAGTTTAGGATAGTATGTTTATGTCCAAAAACACAGCATTTTGTTGCACAATATTGTTATTCCCTGGCTAAAGCGGCTTGTGACCGTAAAAGCTACACCTCAGCTACTCACGCTGCTGAAAATGTAGATAAAGTTAGCAGCATTTGCTACTTTGAGTTACTGGCTCCCAACACTGCACAGCAGAAAGGTCCTGCAGATTTATGAATCAATTTAATGAGGCTCATATCTGAACTTGTGAATTTTTGTGGCCATTTAAACTAGATTGCATCAATATAATAGCTTTAAATGGACCACAGTGTTTTTTCCCTTATCTACTATTGAAGTGCAAAAAGGGAATTTTAATTGGTGTGAGGAATCTCTCCTCTCAACTCCCAAACACACACACACACACACTGTATTTGGAAGTTTAATGGTGTACATAGCACTCATTGTTCATTCATGGTGTTGAAAGACTGGGTGAGCAAGCGACAGAAAGAAAGAGAGAGGGAAAAATGAAGAGAGATACACAGAGAGAAAAAGAGAGAGAGACTGAATGCAGATTTCTCTCTAATGAAGGCTTTTTTGCTGGGAATGTCTGTGTCCAATGGGGTGCTTGGCAGTGAGCTTGGGAAAGCATTTACAAGCGCTAAGTGAGTGTGTATGTGTGTGCGTATGCATTTTCATTCATGCAGGGGCCTCTTGGATTAGGATGACTTGCAAGATATTCAGGAGACAGTCAGACGGTGTAAAAGCAGCCGAGGGAAGGTGCCACAATCAGAGCGGAGCAAGCCAATCACTGGCATGGGAACTGACCAGTCATAAGGTGAACCCCTCTGTAAATGAGAATCTCTAAAATGCATTACATAACGCTCAAAACTTACTTTCCCAAGAAGCACTTGGGTACAATGGTGAGTTTCCTGCGGCGGTCTTTGATGAGGTGGCGGCTCTTGGTCATCATCATATGGTAGAGCTTCTCTCCCTTCTCTGCGATCATGACGTAGGCATCGCGCTCCATCCCAAGCTTCAAACCTGACAATCAATAAGACAGAGGAGAAAAAAAAAACAAAAAAAACAAACAAAAAAAAAAGAGTTAAGAACTCCTAATAAAAGTGAAAAAATCTGCAATTTAGTGTCATTTAAAAAATAAAAACATTAAAAACGTTTTGAGATAATAGTTTAAATGTTTTAAGAACAACATTTATACATATCTAAAAATTATTTAGATAAAAAATTAAAAAAAACCTTTCAGGAGCAAAAACTAACATCAGTATTTTTTGTAAAAACAGTATTAATACAAATTAAAAAATACACATCTAAGAGCAATAACAACAACATGCTTTATTCATGAAACAAGCAAACTGTTTAATTATATTGTTTAAGTGTATAACTGTATTCTTGGTGAATAAAAAAAAACACATTTTTACAAATAAAAAATATTTAGGAGCATGTGCCTTATTTATTAAACATGCAAATTGTTTAAATTGTTTAATTGTATAATTATTTTTTTGTAATTATTGTAAATGTTGTCACACAGTTAACTCTTTAAAAAATGAGAATTTATGAATGATTTTGTGAAAATTATTTCATAAACAAATCCAAATGTTGCTTTTTTTTCTGAGTTTGCCGCACCTGTAACCCAAGTCAGATGTGCACAGTTTTTCATAGAAAATCATAAGTCCTATTTGGCAAGCATAAGTGGTAATTTTTAATAGTAACTTTGTGGAAGGAACTGAACTGGTCTGAATGTAAAAGAAACCATTTTAGACTGTTCTACGTAATTAATAATAACAGTTTATTCTTCGAGCGTCACTTACTAGGCGTTTCACTAAATCGGTGCGGGTGTTGCTGTGTCAGTTTGTGTTTAGGTGAGGCTGAGAGGAAACACTGGTTTAACTGATTTTATTATAAGACACGGGTTTGCAAGTGTTTGTGTGTTCACACATGCATGACGCTATTTGAGGTATTTTGGTGGGTGGAGGGCTGAGATTCGCAAAAACGGTATCAGCATTCTACATACAAGCCACACACCATACACAAAATAAAACCGTTAATTGCACTCATCAAATTCCATCATCAAATAATAAAAAGTAGCATTAGCAAGTATATAAAAAAGGCATTGAAATGTGACTGCTTATCACATATTACTTAAGGCAGGTCACCCCGAAAAATACTCATAATCATTCTGGTTGAGTGGCATGATGTGGTTAATAAGGTGAGAAATGATACAGCTACAGATGCAGATAAAGACCTCTAACAAAAAGCTTGCAGTTTCCTGAAAAGACCTGAAAACAACACTGCATATTAAAAACTGTGCAACAGTTCACTGCAGCTGAAAACAGCCTTGTTTATATTAGCAACGCAGCCAGAGTCAAGCTGCAACAGAAACAGGAGCTTCGCACAAAGTAAGTTGGCTAAAAAAAACCCACTTCATAAGTCGTCCGAGGCTGTCTGTATGCTGCCTAATGCAAAGAATCCTGTAGTCAAAGAAAACATTCACGTTTTTACCATACATTTAAACAAAAGGTAATGTTAAAGAGAGACTGTCAATGGGATTGCAGCTAATGCAGGAGGGTAGGATGTGCTCAGATGTGGCAGCAGCTGGCATGGCTCTCATTCAGAGCTCTTTACTGTGTCTGAGACCCCGGAGAGAGGGAAGCCACCGGCAGCTGCAGCTCTCGCTCACAAAGAGTTTTTTGAGGAGGTGTTCGTGGCAGCTGTACGAGGCTCCAATTCAATCAAGTCTCAGCAACGAGGCAACACATCATTAAAAACGGCTCCTCAGAAATAACCCTGCTGAAGCGTAATTTCCACCTTGGCACCTGAAGGTCTGATGCTGAATGGCAATTTTAGAAATGAGCAAGCCTTCACTTCAAACCCCAAATCTTGAATTTTTTCTTTTCTCCCTTATTTTGAACTGCCAATTTCAACATGAAACAGAGGAATATGCAGGGAAGGTACCCACATCCTTCAAAAAATAAATAAATATATATTTAACCATTTAACATGCATTAAATAAAAAAAAGACTAATAATTATTAAAACATTAGTTAATTATTTAAAGGTATCTTTTAAGTAGACCATGCATTTGTAATGCGTTATTCAGGTTTGTGTTTGAATGAAATATCTTTCTGGTCTTACACTCTAGATGACCAGAGATCCTAAATTGGAGCCACTTTTGCATGTCAAACTAAATATTAATCAGAACATGTAATTTAATGACGTGTTTGTGTTGTACAGAGGAACGAGGGGGCGCTGGCTGAAGATCTGGACGGTGTGACTGATGTAGCACCTGTTGAAATGGGCTCCGATTTCAAACGCTGGAAACCTGATACGCTCCTTAAAACTTCTGCTTTCGTCTGGCATTACAGCATTAAAGTGACGTCTGGTTCTACCACCAAATCTCACCGCATTACAATACTCTGGCTGAGGACTTGGACGCTGGTAACTGAGCCTACATACTAATACTTCATGCTGAAACATAAGAGCTGTGATCAGAAAGGGCTCTGTGGTATATTTGTGGTTTTACTGCTATGATCATGTGACCGAAAAATCAGAACAACCAAAGCAGGGATAACAAGAACAGGTGTCCAGCAGAGGACAGGTGTTTCATATCACAACAGAACAAAATGAAAAATCCACATAAAAACATACTATAGCAGAATATAGGATGCTAAAATACAAAGCACAGTGGAAATGGGTTCATTCTTATATTTGCTTTGACAAGTATAATTATTTAGTAAATGTTGTACCTAGGAATGGCTATTGATAAATTCTTTTTAAAATAATTTTGTAATTATTTTATAATCATTTCAATGTAACTGCATTAATTTTAACACAATAAATATTGACTAAATTAACATGTTAAATTGTAAAACCAGTCATCTAAAATTTGTTAATGAATTGGTTTGATTTCATTCAAACATTTTTGTATGAGTCATAACAGTTTACATTTTTTATACATTTAATGTATTTCATGCTTTATGTTGCATACTCCACAATGACAAACCAAAGAAAAACTACTCACTCTCTCTCTGTTCACGTTCCTTTAAAATGGCGTCTAGCCATTTCTGCTTGTCCTCAGCGTTCTTGGCCATGCACACAAACCACTTGTTTTTGGCCGTGTTGTGAATCTTCCAGCCATTGGTCACCGTGTAGTTGTTACTGTGATAGTCCGCTAGAAAGACAAAGTAAAAGAACACGAAAAACAGCAAAATAGGTTAAAAAAATATCCATAAACGCTAATAACATGAGCACACCAATTAACAACTAAATCACACAAACATTATATACACAACTCAACTATTACTTATATGGCATGCAAACAACAAACATTGCAAACAACTACATAAATCCTACATTAAGTTGTTCACTGAGGGTCTACATGCTGTAAATCAGATCAGATCATCTCTCAAAATCATTTGCGCCTCCAAATTAACCTTTAAAAAACTTGGAAGTTTCATTTCCGCTAATTTTGTCAGCTTATTACCAAGGTTAAAAAGGTTCCCTCTTACCATTACTAAATAAGTTACTGACCCAAACACAAATGCTGACACAGATAATAAGATTTTCTTCAACAATCTGGAAGCATTAATAATGTAAAAAGGTTAAACTATCACATAAGTGAGAGAAATCGTTAAAGATGCATTTCGGCACATGGCACTTTTCTCCCACCATTAAACCAAAGCCTGACAGGAGAGCATGTGTGTGAGAGAGGGGTTCAGACTGTTACTCATGGTCCAATTTTAACTCAGACCTGACAGCAGGTGAATTATATGGAGAAATGAATGAGGTATGGAATAGGTAATGAGCAGTGGTTAATGTTGAGGTAGTATAAATAGATTTCAGAGCACTGAGAGGATTTGACAAAGCCTTTTAGCTCATGTAAAACTAGAGAGAATTTATGGGTAATCGTATTTGGCACACAACTCTGGTTCAGTAATAAATACCACCTAGGCATTATCTCATTGTTTTCCAATTAAAACAAGCAGATCATATTGCCATGCTTTGCATGTAAGAGCGATGAAGAAACACAGAGTAATGTGAAAATCCACTTTATTTTTTTTTTCTGTTGCCACAATTGATGTGCCATTTTATAACTGCTTCAAATGTCACTGACCCAATCAAAATTTAGTCAGAACTATAAATTTTATTTGACTTTTACTGTTTTGAGTCTTTTATTTTTTTCCCACTCAAGACATATTATATATTATGACCATCACATATCATGGTGCTGATTTTGCAGTTATTCATTTACTACAAATAATCCTATCTTTTGGTTCACAGTTTCCAAATAATAAAAAAAGGATAATTCGTAAAATATTTAATATTTAAAATAAGAATATAAAACAATAATAATATTTATAAATAAAATAATATTTACTATTGATTTAATTGGTTTTTTTTTCGAGAAATTGACAAATTATATATAAAAACAGGACACAATTAATATTTATAAAATTATTATAAATCTATTCTTAAATTGTATGTACCATATACCATATTATATGAATTAAATATTAAATTAAATGACTCACACATAAAATTACTCAGCGTGATAAGATTTGTCATAACACCTAAAGCTTCCAATCATTATTCATCACCAAACTGCCTTGAAATCTCCCTTGAAACAACATTGTAATCATAACATTGCAATTAGGCCAAATATCTGATTTTCAAATTCATTATCTTCAATCTTCACCCCTAGCATGTGAGTCATTTTATCTGTAACCTTATCCAATAAGGCAAAACACACCAGCTAAATGATGCATTTACACAGATGTGGAGCATCATGTGACACAAGCCCTGATAAACATGACACTGAGAGACTGAAACACAAAACATAGTCTCACATTGGCCGTATCAACTGAAGGCACGTGTGGTTTAGGCTGGTACTGTGACAGTCCTATGGCTTATTTTTCAGAAAGGATGGTTTTCTTCGTAGCTCAGAGAAAAAGGGAGAGAGGAGTTGCACTTCCACCCTGCTACTTAAGGTGTGGTGAAAGACTAAGAGCAAAAGGTGAGAAGAGCAGCCGTTACTTCCCCTGAGAGTTGAATTTCATGCTCGGCCCGACAGCTGAACGGCAACTTTGACGAGGGCCCCTCAGCGGTCAGCGCAGCAGAGGTGCTAAATGCAAAACGCTTAATTCTGAGAAGCCCTGCGAGATCTTATCTTTAGGACACAGAGGCGCTAATTTCTACTGCATCAGCTGAAGTTCCTTTTAAATGGTTTTGTTTGTTTCTTGTGATGTTCATAAGTATCACATGGTGATCAGATGGAACAAAAAACGATCTCATACAGGAAACTCCCTTACACATCCCATGAAAATGTTGCTTTGTACTGTACACTACCAATTGGTTTATTTAATCCATTTTTAATTTTACATGATCAGAATTTTACAGAAGATTTCTACAGCATTTCAAATAAATGCTGTTCTTTTGAACTTTCTATACATCAAATAATCCTGATAAAATATATCATGGTTTCCACAAAAATATTAAGCAGTTCCGCTGTTTTCAACATTGACAATAATAAGAAATATTTCTTGAGCACCAAATCAGGATATTAGAATGATTTCTGAAGGATCATGTGCAACTGAAGACTGGAGTAATGACTGATGAAAAAAAACAGCTTTTAACAAGAATAAATGACATTTTTAAATATATTAAAATTGGAAGTAGTTATTTTAAGTTGCAATAATATATCACAATATAACTGTTTTTACTGTATTTTTGATAGAAATCAATGCAGTGGAGAGCATAACAGACTTCTCTCAAAAACTTGCATATTTGTGCGGCCGGATACAAACACAATAGTTTCAAAAACTACTTAGCTGCACAGGAAACTCAACTGATTTGAACAGAATTTGAAGTTAGCATGTTAGCATACCACATGCAAAACTGGGTAATTACACTTTAAAAGCACTAAAAAAACTCAAACCTACCAGTTCCGTCCTCCACATTCTCGACCTCCATGACCTCCGTGTTGATGCGGCCTCTGAACACGTACTGCGGCCCGTTGATGGATTTCGTCCTTTTGGTGGATTTCTTCCCAGACACTCTGGTTTTTTAAAGAATAAAAAAATGAGACCAATATTGTTTAGTTTCTACACGTGATTCTGATGGCTGTTCCAGTGAAGTGTTAGTAGGGATAACAGTAGTCTACTAGAACACAGGCATGTTTAGCAGGTAGGTTACCAATATTACAGACAAGATTCATCTAAAACTCAAAAGCATCTTAAAGGCCTAACCGGGACTTCCTCTTGCAGTAGACTAGGAGGTTGTCAAACAGGAAGAAGACTCGTTCCTGGATGTTTCCAGCTGATATCTTCAAAAGGTTTCCTTGGAGTAACAGTTCGGTGCAAATATCAGTCAAGTTTGTCCCCTGGAGAACAAAACAAGTGAACATCTGTATTGATTTGGATAAACATGCATCTTCATGTGTCATGAGAAAGAGCAGTAAGAGTTCTACTCTAAATATTCCATTATAAATATTTTATTCAGAAGTGATTAGCTGCCTGTGTTCAAGTCGCAGAACTAACAGCGGCATTATGAAAATGCTGCCAACATTTATACATCAGTTACATCAGTATTCAATCATCCATCTTTTCAACAAGTGGACATCTCCTTGTGCTTTATGACAGCAACAGTGTCTAATTTCATTTAAAATAATTCCAATCTGGTAATTAATCCAGACCTTCCATCTGTGCCACAGATAAGAACGGCCCTTCTCTCTTTAAAGGGACGAAGGAAGCCCGACAGGTTTTAGTAACACAGACTGTGTCCTGTTCAATATCCAGTACCATTAAAAATTGATTCCACTCCGACGCTGCGGTTCGTGCTGACTATGCACAGGATGTGATTTTCTATGCTCGGCAGGTGTGGGCGTGTGTGAGTGTGTTTGATAAGCAGACTCCATCTTCTCTGCTTAATCAATGGCGTGCCCAGACGGGTCAATTAGAGAGATTGGAATCTGCTTCCCGCTTGTTCTGCACTATTTACCTATAAAGGTGAAACACTCTGGACTAAATGGAATCTTAATGCATTTGCTTTTCAGTCAGATCCCACATCCTGAAACACTCTATATGAGGTTAAATAAAGCCTGATGTTTAAGCCCTCATTTTATGTTGCGTTTAATGTTTAATGTTATCTATACACAATCTCAGAAGAACTGAAACCTTGAAGGTATAATTCCGTCATTTCAAACTCATTATTTGCTTTATTCTGTGAATTTTTCAAGAACGTACTTGCTGCTCTTTCACATAATGCAAGTAAACAAATATCCAGAATGTCAAGCCCATTATGACAAAAAAAACATAAAAGTTTCACAAAAGTGGTCCATATCATTTCTGTCCTATACTCCAAGTTTTCTGAAGTATTATGAAACTTAACAGTAACACTTTGGTATAGGGACTAATTCTCACTATTAACTAGTCACTTATTAGCATGCCTATTATTAACATATTGGCTGTTTATTAGAACTTATAAAGCACATATTCTGAATGACCATATTCTAAATCCCTAATCCTACCCAATACCTAAACTTAACAACTACCTTACTAATTATTAATAAGCAGCAAATTAGGAGTTTATTGAAGTCGTAGCTAACGATTTGTTAATAGCGAGAACTGGATCATAAAATAAAGTGTGACCAACTTAACTGATGTATTTTTTTCTTTGTACATTTTGTATTTATTCTTGTCATTTCATAGTTTGACAGCAAGCATTAACTTTTGTTATATGTTCAATAGTGTCCAGCACATTTTAACATTTTTGTTTGTGCTCTACAGAAGAAAGAAAATAATATGGATTTGGAACAACATTAGGTTGAGTAAATAATGACAATTTTATTTTTTTATAGGCAGACTATTCCTATCAACACATTTTTAAATATGTTAAATAATCCCCATCCAGCCATGCTTTGCAGGAGTCTTGAATGTTCACAGAGGCATGATGGGATTGGAAAATAACACGACAGGAGCAAGAATGCACTGTATGCACTAAATGGTAAAAATGTTAACCATCTGAACAACATTTAAGCCTCACTGCCAGCTATAGAAAATGCCCCACTTTGTACAACCACTCAGTACTGCATCAGATAAATCAATAAAGAGGGTTAATGGACAGGTTACAAAGAGTAAGAGAAAGAGAGAATGGAGACAAAGTAACTATGGTATAGAGAAGATGATGGAAAAAAAGGAGGCAGGGAGAGACAAGCAAAGAAAGTGGAGCAAAGAGAGAGAGAGAGGAGGGGAGTTTGTGGTGGCACACTGTTGCATGTTACACAAAACTAACAGATCTCTATAGTAACGGGCCTTTGTGTTAAGACTTCCTCTTCCTGCTTGTGGCGTGTCCTAAGAAAATGTCATCAGCAGACACAAGGCGAGACTGATCATGTCCACATCAGTGATTCTTTCGAGGCTACGCTTAAAAAAATGCTCATAAACACAAAGCATACTGTCAAAGAGGAACTTCCCTAAAGAGTTTTTTAAAGAAACATTAAACCAACTGGTGTTGGTCTGTTCCTTTAAAACCATCAACCAGGAAAAGAAAAAAAAAATCTAACTCACCTCCCAACCCTCTATGTGTGACTGTAAAATCTCAAGAGCCTCTAGTTTCTCCATCTGTCGCTTGGTCTCGTTGATGTTGCAGCACACGGCTTTCATGGCCTGCAGGGCCTCTGCTACCGCAGGGTAATCTGAATGCTTCTTAGGGGTCCTCTTCAAAAGTTCCTGAAGGACAAACAGAAGTACATGCCTGTGTTACACAGTTACACATCCACTATCTGCTGATATGCTTCAGATACTTTGCATGAGGGGCTATAAAGGAGCGTTTAAAGTCAACAGTAAGTCAAAATTGACCCCATTTTCTTTTATGATACATGTTCATGATCTTATTCCAAAGAAAGACAAGGTCTTTGTAATTATAAATGTACACCACCGTCCCCCCAGAGTTCATTTTTTTAAAATAACTTTCCTTTCCTCTGACATCATAAAGGACACACAGGCTACTGGATAATGTTAACCAATAGCTACGGAACATTGGCTAAACGTCTGATGCATATGGCACACAAAAGTGGAAACACTTCAGGAGTTTCAAAGTCGTTATCAGATTGGTTGAATTATACAGGATTTCCGGGAGACGTGTGTGTCGCGTTCTTTAACGTTCCGCCTGGAAACAAAGATGCCGTGTTGCCAAAACCCCTCACAAAAGAAGAAAGCCGTTGTGTTTACAACTGTGACGACGAGCGCTTATCAGGATCAACAAACGCTGGATTTTCAAAAGTATGTGAAATATTTAAAGTTCACGGCATAGAATCTTTAAAATACGTCCGAGAGTTTTACACACCAGTCTGTTATTGTGCCGACATTTCCACGCCCCGAAACGTGACGCTGAACGAAACGAACTGTGATTGGTTGTTTGACATGTCGGTCAAACGGCCTCATGGGCGGGCCTTGGCCAATGAAAGCTGCCATGGATTCCAGACCTTCAGCCGTCAGTCTGAAGGTCTGGCTACGCGAGACTAACAATAGCTACACCCATTCTTTAAAAAAAAATCCTAATAGACAAAAAAAAAGGCCTTACAGTTTTTCCTCTTTCATTAGGAAATATCACACTAGTGAAGTAAATTGTCTTTAGTTTTAGTTTGATTGTCCTGTCATACACATAGCTACTGTTTATGCAAGGCTATCAGAATGTTGCAAAGTAGTATATATGGAATAAATAATAAAGATGCACATGCTTGTAAATGGCCATAGTGAAAAAAAGGAAGCTGTACCTTCAGTAGCAAAGGGTATTTACAGATCCTCTGGATGGGAGAGAGGAGATACCCCTCAAGAGGAACATCCGTGCTCTTCTTTCCTCCTAACAACATGAGGTGCTGAAAAAACAAACACATGATCGGATTTGTACAACATCCCATTAAAATGAATCGCAGTGGGTTTGCATAGAAAGCACTGAAAGGCACACTCTCACATCCTGGTTTGTACAGTAAAATAAGTTTGGGTATCACTTTCACTTCAATAATTTTTGGAGATAAATTTATTTCTTGTGACGAACTAATCTAGCCACTAATGTTTATTTGTTCTAATCACTAATGAAATCTGTTGCAGGGATTCATATGTGAAACTGATCTGTGACAGGACTGTCACAGGATCTTCATCAGAATATGATGTAATGAAAAAGACTTTTTGAAAAGGAAAGGTGCTTACCAGCAGGAAAGTCCGTACGTGAGGGATCTTGTTAAGCTCCATCAGTAGTCTGAGTGCTTTCTCGTGGTTACTACAGTACTCTCCATAAACAGAGAAACGGTCCCTCTGCAGTGGAGAGAGGAGAGTCAAAATACTTCAAAACACCCGCTCGTCAAACTTTTTATTCATTTCTGTTTTTTGGTGGGGGTGAGATCTTCCAAACAGATTTACATACATTTTTTGTTATAAAGGAGGTATATTTTTGCATATTCCAATTTATAAATCTCATGTTCAGGGACAAACAGGTTGGCAGGCCCTCTGATCCACCCATAAAATTTTGTCCTAGGCCCTCAGCTCAGCTCATTTGGTGAATACTAAACATATAATAAATACCTGAATAAATTTTACATAGCTCAATACACCTCTTCCTTTAACCATTCTCTCACATACTGAGCTGTGAAGTGACAAAGGGGAGTGATTTCAGGTAGTGAAACTGCTAGAGAAGCAACAAGGCGCTGTCATTCTGCCCTACATTATTCGAAACAACACAGGAAGTGAAATCAAAGTGCATAGGTTTTGCCTGAAAGCCACACCTTCTTTGTGGGGTGCAAAGCTAGGTGGAAATAGGAAGTTGCAAGCTAAAAAAAAAAATAAAAAAAAAAAAAAAAAAAAAGGAAAAAAAAGCAACTCATCTTCAGACATTATGAGCAGTGCACTTTTAAAAACAATCAAGTGCAATCAAGAGCAGTGCAAAACAATCAAATACCACAGATGAAAGTTTGAGTATTATGACCAATGAATAAATAAATAAATAAATAAATAAATAAAAGAATGAATAAATAAATGTATTTATTTATGAACGACCAATGTTTTAAACAGTACTGAAAGACACCTGTTAACTTCTTTTCCTTCACACTATGGCCCAACAAAACCTTTGATAAAACAACAAAAAACAAAATAAAGCCTGGGTCTGGCTTAAAAAAAAGTCCAGAAGACCTGTTCATCTGGATCAAATCAGGGCTGAGGTGACAGTTTATTAAAGATGCATGTGGTGAAGGTATAATGTCATTTATCCGAGCTCCACAGGAACAGTCTGCATAGGAACTGTAACCTTGATGGGGACGCTGTGAGTCCTGATGGATGAGGGTGCTTGAGGCGTCCTGACAGAGCAGGAAACCGATACTGGGATTCCATAGGCACTGTGTGGTTGGAGAGCAGTTGTGTTTGTTTTCTTCTTTATGATACATCTCCATTTTCATTCTCTCTCACTGTTTTCATCCTCTTCATTTGTCTGTGCGTGTTGTCTATATGAAGACCTGCGTGTTGTCTATATAGGTTTGTATGTACATGTCTAGAGAGGGTTTGGTATTTGTATTAGTGTGTATGCAGTGTGTGTATGTATGTGTGTCAGTACTCTGGTTGGGCCCTCAGGGCTCCAGACCTCAGCACCTGTAATGAGAGAGTTTGGCAGCATCACACAACCTCATCCATGAATGAGGCGAACATCTGTCCTGGCATATGCTTTATAGCACCGTTCATCCAAAAAACACACACACATACACAGTGAGCCCAATTAAGAGGAAATTCACTCCAGTTTGAGGTTAAAACCTCAGAATGTTTCAGTGAACTTGGTCGAAGGTCACATACAGATGCCAAACCCAAAATGGCTTCTTGTGAGAACCATAGAAAGAGTTAAAGTGCCAGAATTAATTTGCATGGCTTTAAAAGATACTAAACTACTGCTGACAGCCAACATTAAGAAGTGAATCAAATCACTGTTCAAATCACCAATCATCATTATCATTATTACCATATTTCCAGAGAGGGAAAAGTATTTTAATTTATACAGAACAGATTTAAATGGATAAAAAAAACTAGAACTGTAGACAGCTATTTAGAGAACATTACCAATGTGTCCTTAAAGTTGCAACATTAACGCACGTGAAAAATCAGAATATTCCACTCAGTATTTTTAATTAAATATCCCAAAATTCTAATAAAAATAAAATAGTAACCCAGAGAATATTATATCAGGCCTTTCAGAAACTGAAAACTGTAATAAAACAACTGGCTGAAGATGGATCAAGGATAAGGTGTATTGTTTTCCTAACAATGCACCAAGCAGTGTTTTTGAAAATAAAGTGGAGCAGACAGACCTTCTACTAAACCCTAGAGCTGCTAAGTAACATCATCTATATCTATCTATCTATCTATCTATCTATATATATATATATATATATATATATAAATAAATAAAATACATTTCTTTCTTCTGTTTGAACTTAATTTTTTTTTTTTTTTCTAAAATTTGAATTGTATTGAACTACTGGTCACGTGTCTGGCAGGTTACATATTCATACACTTTTTTTAGAAAGACCACAGGGAGGGGAGGCAGTATCAAGGCCGATAGTATTTTGAGAGAATGGAAGAGGTGACTGCATGCAGATCTAGGATACTGGGAATGATCCCACACTGGGATGGATTGAGAAAAACATTTCAAAGCTCAAAAATCATAATAACTCCATTGCTAATCAGAAAAGCACTGTATGATTTCAAATGCAATCTCATGGACTCACAAACTTGAGGAACACATGTCCGAGAGAATGGTGTGCCTGGGGTTCAGGCTGCAAACAGGCATCCAGAGTGGAAAGAAACTTGCAATGGACTTCCAAAATGGACTCGATGTTGGAAAACAAGATCTGTGTGAAAGGAAGAGATAATATTTAAGAAAATCACCAAAAATAATGCTATTTTGTAATTTTATGCAGTAACATTTTAAGAAGTGTCCAAATATTTGTGGAGCTACTGTATATTTTCTAAATAATAGTACTGCATGTAAAGGTTATGTGTGCGTTAATGTTTTTTTGTTTTTTACCTTGACCTGCTCTGGAGTGAGACATTGTTGGTTTTCTGCAGTCTGCCTTATCCTCTGGAGAAAAGCCTGTTGATTTACAAAAAGAGAGAGAGATGCAGAGGGTAAAAAGTTAGTGTTTACACATTGAATCACTGCGGTGTGAAATAAAGGTGGGGCAGATTTGTATGGTCGCCACACTTATGTTAAAGTTGTAACACTTCCTGTAAGTTTACAACCACTTTCTGACTGTAACTCTGACTGGAGACTCAACATTCATCTTCAGTGACAAACACACACAACAATGTGAAGCCAAACTCCACATACTGCACTGTCTACTTGAAATAGGAGAAAAAACAGAAGCGTCACAGACAAATTTCCAGAGGCTTTACAAAGAGATCTTAACAGCACTTTACCCTGCTGTGCATACAGATGATGAAACAGGACGAGAGGCCTTCTACACAAACATGCACATAAAATTATCAAAACAAACACAAAACACAAAGTAATAATTTATATCTGCATTTACTGCAAAACTCATTATAAACGTTTAGTCATCATCAGTGGAAGACTGCAAATCTGCAAAGCCTACACATACAATTAGGGCCAGTTTTACTAACAGCTTGTGCCAGCGCAAACAGTCTTTTGACGTTAAAATAGTACTGTCAGGATTTACTGAAGATGCACAGTGAAGAATTAGAGCTGAAAAGGCGTGGACAGAGTTATTTTTGCGCCTGACCTTATTGAATATGCATTTGCAGGAGTTTCTCTTTCAGACGCAAATTTTATGGGAGGAGAGTATTAAAATGAATCACACAACGTGATATATTATATATTTTTTTTACTAACAATTTCTACCCAGTAAAGTATTATAGAGATTGGCATAACCGTAAAATGTATATTAGTTACAAAAATGCACATGGAGTTATAAGATTTTATTAATTTACATGACTTTTCCATGAGTGGGAACCCTGATTCTTTAAAAAAAAAAGTTGAGGGGGTGAATTAAAGTAGGAAATATCATGATTTTTAGCTGTTTTAACATATTTGAATGCTTGTTTCGTCTTATTTTAAATCTTAAGTCATCTTGAAGCCTGCCCCCTTGAAAGTTTGCTGAGGCCCCTATGGGCCCTGGACCCTTGGTTGACAACCAGAGATATATCCACATTTAGACCGTCTCTGTGAGTAAACAGTATATTTTGTGAACTATAGATAGGCACATTATCCATAATCTTCATTCAGCTTGCTGAGAAGCAGATACAAACAGAAGCAGAGGGTTGAGAGAGAATTATAAATATCTTCATCACTAATTTGCACAGTTTTAGAAGAATCTCCCCTGGAGAAACAGTCTGCCACTCACTGACTGTTTCTAATTCTGGCTCTGTAAAACACTTCTCATCAGCAACAGCAGCGGCGGCGGCAATGAGGCGATCTGCTAACAGTGCGCTCAACTCACTCCGCCCCAGTGTCTGTTAAATTACCTGTCACTCCAGCTACTGTCTCCAACCATCTCCCACAGCAACACGACACTACTAAAGACTTATCCTGAGCGGTTTCACCTTTGCCACCTCTGCTATTGTTATTGTTTTTTTCCATTCCATCTTTCTCGTTGATTCTTTTATTAGCATATGAGTTGATTTTGTGCGTCAGCATAGGGCTGATTGTTTTGGTAGAAAAAATCTCTCGTCACCAGTCTCCTTCACCCTTCTCACATGGATTTTAAAGGCGAACAAGACCTTAAATGCAGGCCATGATGCCTCTTTTTCCTTTACCACATAACAGGATGAAAAGTTGGCTAATGAGAAGCGCTCGCTGTATCTCCTTCTGGCATCCTTCTGGTAATGACAGACTAACTCTCGGGTACACTTCTGCATCTCTGTAAGACATTTAGGATGGCAGCTTATGCTCCCAAGAGTGTTTGTTTGTAGAAAATCTCCAACACATTTAGCTGCAAACATCATGTGAAATCACATGCTTGCACTCTAGAAACACTCAATTCAACTTAAAGGGACAGTTCCCCCCAAAATAAAATCTTTGATTTTTCTAAACCTCTACGACTTTCTATTTTCTATGAAATATAAAAGAAGATATTTTGAAGAAAGTGTTTTTTGTCTATACATTGTTTTGGACCCCATTGTCTTTCAGTGTATGGACACAAACTGTCTAAAAATGTGTCAAAACATCTCCTTTTGTGTTCTTCAGAAAAAAGAAAGTCATACAGGTTTGGAACAACACAAGGGTCAGTAAATGACCAAATTTTCATTTTTGCACAAACTATCTCTTTAAATGACATGCTAAAGCAGCACATTAACAAATAAATATGTTTTGTGGAAAAAAGGTGCATATTTAGCTGAAGAAAAGATGCATCAGATTTTCCAGAAGGGACCTGAACACACATTTAACTGATGCTTAGTGTAATATGAGTGGTGATGATGGTGGTCCTGTTGTTCATTGCAGTTCCTGGCGGCAATGCGAGGGGCCTGTCCCTCAGGCGTGTGCTAATTTAATCTCTCATACGGCCCATCCACAGTAATCCATAAAATGGTCATCCATGTGACTCAGCCTGAGGGGCTGGTGGAGTTATAGACAGGATGTAGATCTCCAAACCGCCCCACAAACAGAACGAAGGGTGTGAGGGGTAAAAGGAGTGTTTGGATGACATGGATGGAGTTTATGGAAAAGACTTCTAAATATTTTCAAAAATAATGAACACTTGTTTCCTAAACCCCGCCCCCAAACTCATGCCATTGGATGAGCCAATGTTTCTTTGTTGGGATGGTCATGATGCTCAACAGACAATTTTAATGGCACCACAGAATCACAAGGTATACACCTGTCAGGGTTACATACAGCCATCTCTTAGTCCTCCCCAGGTTTGTTTTGGCCTTTTTCTGCATCACTCTCATGCTTACGTCAAAAAAAAAAAAAAATCACATAAATAAACAAATACTACAAGGGTACGTTGTGATTCCACGGCAACGGTTACCGTTTCTCTGGGCAACGGAGAGTGTGAAGTCAGCAGCAGAGGATGACAGGTGCAACCGGGGGCATGTGTGCGAAATGAAAAATGAATTCATTCATTCCAATTCAAAGAGGCAAAAGGCACTGAGATAATGAAATATTGCACATCAACCTTTACAAGCAATTTGGTTGTGACTTCAATCTCTTCTAGTAATCAGATGATCCTGCGTTTCATTTCAGCTCAATAAAAAGAAGAGCTGAAACAAAACTAAATGAGAGATATGAACTCTGCATATTACTCTGATTTTGTTCCCATATGGAAACTAAGTGTGAGAGGGCTTCAGACATTACAGACACAACTGACATGTAGAGGAGAGTGAGGAAAACTGTTAATCGCACAAAAATCCAAAAAAAAAACATTTGAGAAAAGACACTCAGCGAAAGTCTGTCTGAGAAAAAGGAGAGTGATAATATAACATTTTTTAAAAATCCATATAATAAAATAAAAAATGTAACATTTATCTTTGAAGAAAACTTTACATTCAAAAGTCAGGCAAACTGACTAATTCTGATGAGGTTTACATATCTGAAGACTGTGACTGTCTGTTCTGTCCAGCTGGTAAGAGGGACAGGGGAATAGAGTTACACACAGTAGAACAGCCACAGGCTATTAGATGTAGAAGAGCATGAATGTGTCCATATGTCCCCACAAAGGAAACAAGCTGTTTGCTGACTCTTTTTCCCCCTCAATGAAATGCTTTGCCAGGAAAATGGACATTATAATTTTGCCACCTGCAACACAGGGTGACCTTAACCAAACACTGACACTAATTCAATGACAGGAGCGAGACCTTGGCCTCTTGCATTTCAGGAAGGAAAAGGCAGAACAAACCTTTTCCGTAACAAAAAGGCTGCTGTTTCCCACACACAATACATCAACACTGTTCATTGTTTAGACGGTTTTCCTTTAAATTAGGTTTTTTTTTTAATTATTGGGAGTGTTTTCTACACATTTCCATTGAAAAAAAAAACAAAACAAAAAAAACCTCTTCATATTAGCAAAACAATCAACATTATGACATATATATACACATTATGAATAATCACTACAATGTCTGCATCAAACTAAACTAGAAAGGCCTAGAATACAATGAAATGCAAAACATTAAAGCAGGAATTCACCATGGGGGCATTTTTAATGGCCTATTTAAAGTATTTAGTTGCTTTTGGGGACATTTTTGGACACTGATTCCAACCCACAGATATAACCAGCAGCAGTTCAGTTCCAACAATGGCACATGGGTAGATCTTACCAGAGTCTCAGAGCTGAGAGGAGGAGGTGAGTGAAAACCATTCACTTTGGTCCAGCACATCTCTGTCCTCAAGAGCCTGAAGAGCCATTTCTGTCACACTTGCTTGCTCCTGGAGGGGTCAGACACTGAACAGCGATGGGCCATTCTAATGACCTCCTTTACGGCCTCTCTCACAGATGAGAGTCTTTCATTATCATGCAAACAGACACACCACTTAGTCCCTTTCTGATAAACAAACACCACTGCAACTCAATTAGCTGATATTAGCAATGCCAATGTGCTGCCTTCTGCCAGTACGGACAAATAAAATGTATTATTGCTTGTGTCTGAAATAGTGCTTGCAATTGTGCTTAACCTGACCTTCCATTTCCAGTGTACGAGATGAACAGGAAATAACGAAGTGGGATTTTTCATTCTCTTAACACATTATTTCATCAGAATACCAAATGTTAGGAGAAAATGTCAAGAAGATATATGATGAGGTCATGTGACAAACAGTGCTGCTATGTTTGAAATGCTTATAGTGGAATAATGGCTGGTTTACTACAGTATTTTAAAAACAGTACAAGGTATAAAGTGTATACTACAGTATACTAAAGTTAGTATTTTAATTCTGAACATTTTGTGAAACAGCTAGCTGATATTGCAAGAGTCTTCAGCAAAGATGATCTGGTTTTCACTTTCCACTGATCAGTAAATGCTGAGTGCAACTAGGAAATGAGAATCTTCCTCTAAAAAATATCACCTTTTTAAAGAAAGAATGCCCTCATAATCAGAGCAATGGATGAACTGAGGTAATAGTTGTGAGGAAGGGGGAAATAAAGTTGAGTTCTCTTCACAAAAAACAAAAAGAGGAAGGATGTGACTCTAGATAGGAAACGGTGCGGTGTGCAGAAGCTTTGTGTGGTCAGTGCAGAGAAATAGGGCCACATGCATGCCAGTGCGCTACTAAAACAGAGAAACAACTTGAGGTAGTGTGGACGAATTTGGGTTTTGATAAACACAGAAGTGTATCTCAGACTTGCAAATCCATTCGAAACACTCGCTGAGGTATCATTCAGGTCCAAAGACTTCAATCCTTTAGGGAATAGTGTGTTTGTAGCCATTCTTGATGTGAGGGAAGTGAAGCTTCTGATATGAGAACTACAAAATTTCATTTTACAGAGTAAAACATTGTGAATTCACACAATTATGCTAAAAGAGGTGAAAATCTGACTGACGTACTTTACTGTCTCATGTCGCTGGAGATTTAACCCACCAGCCGTGCTGAATTTCGGAGTGACAGAAGGTCAGACATGGGCAACAGGCCTTTGTTTGATGTGAAGCAGTCAGGCAAAGATGGTCAGACAGTAAGGTGGACCAAACCAGACTGACCATATGCTGTCATGGACTTCAACCTCTCCCAACAGGACTGAGGGTCAAGAGCCTGCTGCCACCACTGCTGCCACCAGCAGACGTCGAGACTAGCACTGTTCTGGTTGACCTAGCAGCACCAGGCCACAGATGGCGAAAGAAAGTGTGGTGCACAATCAACATGTCCTGGGACATGAATTAGAAGATCACTGAAAGCCACATCATGTAATGTCAGATAGATAGTTTCCTGTCAAAAAAATTACCTTGGTTAATTTACTTTACAGCAAAATAGTGGGTAGTCCAGACACTAAGCTATTTGACTTCTAGAATATTCTCTTATGTGTCACTGAGATCCTGTTTTTTAACCACATGCACGTACATAAAAGCACGTGAAGTCTGTCACACAGGGCAAATAAAGTAGCACTCTATTGAAATAAGGGACAAGTCTGGCTATTGCAACATGCTCTTTTCAAACCTCTGGTTGTGAAACTAGAGTAAACTCAGCAATTTCTTTAAACGAGACGGCCCCTTCAAATCATTGACTAAAACAAGTGGACAAAAACCATAGCATTTGGGATTGTTAGTTTTGCACCTAGCCAATTTGTTCATAAAATAAAATAAAATAAAATAAAATAAAATGTCAACTGCTGTGACCCCATTTTATGCAAAAATCTGTCAGATTCCAATCAAAATCAGCCAGAAAGCATTGGTCCGGGTGAGCCTAAATTGCTTAACACCATAAGGGAAGCTACAGATCAGGAAAAAAGCAGAAACGCAAAAGCATTAAGGCACACTTCTAAGCCTTCACTGTAACATGTGATTCCTACTAATCGAACAAAGAAACAGAAGTGAGACATTCGAAAAACAGTGATGTGCTGTTTTTACAGGAGCTACACAGAACAATGTGTACAAGTGCAATTTATGAACTTACAATGCTAAACCTAAAGCCTACAGTTCACATCCTGGTCCAACAAATGATAATCAAATTATATTTTGATACTTTGATTTTTCAAATAAAATGTAAAAATGGCCCATTTAAGGAGGATTATATAAAATAGTGTGAATTCAGGTACACTGGGTGACTTTTTGACTTTTAAAAAACATGGCCAGATTTACCTGATTTAAGATCAGTACGGAACATAGCTACTCAAGTTTACTGTTTTTATTATCATATATTTACACTAAAACGCTAACACCAAAGTGAACATTGTCTTACACTACTTAAGGGGCTGAGATTATATAAAAGCATGTCAAAGTTCTTTCTTCGTATTGACACATCAAACAAGAATGTTTCACATTTACACAACTTCACATTTACAACCACAAATCATCATTAGTAATTGTACATATAGCATTCCTTGAATATTAGCAACACTGTTTCCAATGACAACTCATCATTGTATGAATAAATAAAAAAGTGCTAAATTTAAAGTATATTATCTTCAGACTACTGTATCGGAAAATGTTTACTCAGCGTTCAGACGGAAATAGACAGCAGACATTTCTGCAGACACTTTCCTAACAGTCAATTTACCTGATAGTTGCTTTCATTCAGCAGTAATTCCACAGAAGCAACAGTGAGGAGGATTTTTAAATGCACAACAATGAAGTAAACTCAGGCATTCTGAAAAACTAGGACAGTTTGAAGGAAATACAATGTACATAATCAAAAGTTTGAAAAAATAAAACCCAAACTCATCTGAATGTTCAAGATCCACCAGACTACACAACTCTCACATGTACAGTATAGTCAATAACTGAGATGGCATAACCAACCCACCTTACTTTACAATGTGAAACACCAACTCTAGAATTTGACATATTTTAGAGTGAATTAAGATATTCAGTGACCCATCAGGAATTGATTAGATTGTGAAAAGTGGGTTTTACATACCAGAATAGAGTCAGATCAAATGTGTGTTTAATAAAACAATGTCTAAATGTCAACATTATCCATTGGCCTGTACAATGTAGTTGACATCAGCGGAAAAAGAAAGTCATTTCTGAAGAAGAACATTACAAAGAAGACAAACAATTCTTCTCTTTGGAATAACATGTACTGCTGAATCACTCCCAAAAAGCCAGGGAACATGTAATGAAAGTAAATGTGGTCAATTTTGATTTCATGATTACTATAAACACACAGCACTATATGCGTCACTGTGAGGGCTGAAGGTACCTGATGAAACAAACTCATCCAGTCTGATATTATGGTTACTGCTAAGTGACAGGATATTGTTAACCTATAGGATGTCCACTCTGCCTTTGTCCAGGACATCCTTGGACATTAACTCTTCCAGCCTTCCTTAAGTTAAATGTCTCAGCACATGTTAGGACAAACAGCATCCTGCCTAAAGCTGATTTTCCGGCTTTAAACAAACAGTGCTGTTTACTTGCTGGTACTTTAGCATTCAATGAACAGTAAAGGGTCACAGAAGAACCCCTGAGGTTCTCCAAACCACACATTTGTCCTCTTCTCCAGTGCAAGTGAGGAGAATCTTTACAACCCAAACTGGTTCCCACAACGTGAGCAACAGCAAAACGTACTGAATCAGATGCTCACGCTTCCTGTGAATGCCCAGCTAAAAACACACCCTGGCCCTTCCAAAGGGCCCTTTCAGGGCTCTCTGTGAGAATCTGTCTCGCTGCAAAAGGGTATGAAGTAGTTTTGGACGCAAGGAAGGGGCCATTTTGGCCGGTATGGCGTGAAATCGAATAAATAAACCAAGAGGGAAGGGAGGGAGACAGAGAGAAAAAAATCCTCTCTTTGTGGCCGCGACCCAGCTAATGGAGACAAAGAGCCCAGTAGCAGGAGGATGAGGTTTGAAAGAGGGGATCCAAGCTCGGCCTTCTTTCTTCATGACTCTGATTCCCCATCACCCCTCAAGCAGCGGCCGCTGCAACAAAGTCCTCTTTGAGTTTGGCCCACTGTCCCGCACTTCCGCTATGAGGGGCTTCAAAGTTCACGGCTGTTTGAGCTGCTCACAGGGGTAGAAACGAGCCACGGCACCACAGGACAGCGGAGAGACAGAAAGAAATGAGTGTGACACTCATAACTGATACACTGAGCAAGACTACGCTAAATAACCTATTGGCAATCTGGACAAGGCCTGATTAAGATGACTTTCCAAACTAGATTCTCTGTGGAAAATGTGACTAATGCTTGCCTAGGATCTTCTGCGTTGTTACTAGGATGTTCTGGGTGGGTCCAGGAAGGTTTCTAGGGTGTTCTGGGCAGTTATTAGGTGGCTGTGTAAAAAAAAGAAAATAAATTAAGGTTTTTGAGGAAAACATTACAGGATTTTTCTCCAAATACTGGACTTCTATGGGACACAATGGGTCGAGGGTCTAAATTGCAGTTTCAATGTAGCTTCAAAGGGATCTACACAATCCCAGCTGAGGAATAAGGGCCTTATTTAGTGAAACAATTGGTCATTTTTTTTTTAAATTTATATACTTTTTAACCACAAATGCTTAACTTGCACTAGCTCGACACGTATTACGTAGTTACGTTGGAAATGTCACGTGTGACGTACAGTAGGTGTAAGTACTGACCCAGTGTTCACAAAGTGAACATGCAAAGAAAGTCAAACACCCTTTACAAAGAAAAGGTAAAAGAATGATGTTGACAATTTTGAAGTTGGAGGAGGTAATGAGATTGAGTTTTTCACCCTACCCTACCTTTTTGAACCGAAAAGAACCGCGCAAGACTTTTCCAACATGATTATGTAACGTGTGAAGTCGTGGACACGCATCACAGAGCTAGTGCAAGACGAGCATTTGTGATTAAAAACTATATACATTCTTATTTATTTTTTTTTTTTTTAAAAATGACAGATCGTTTTGCTAGATAAGACCCTTATTCCTCAGCTGTGATCGTGTTGAGGCCTTTGAAGCTGCACTGAAACTGCAATTTGGACCTTCATCCCGTCGTCCACCACTGAAGTCCATTACTGTATGTGAAGAAAAATCCTGGAATGCTTTCCTCAAAAACCTTAATTTCTTTTCTACTGAAAAAAGACATGAAGATCTCGGATGGCATAGGGGTGAGTAAATTATCCTGAATTTTTTATTCTGGAAGTTAACTAATCCTTTAAGAGCAACAGTACTAGTTCTGCTTGCCTTAGAATATGCTACCATTTACTTCCAGTGTGAGGTAGGTTTGTACATCACATTGCCGCAAAGTGGCCCCATTGACAAGAAAACCTGTGTCTGTGACACCAGCCCATCATTAAGTATCATTAAGTAGCCCATCATTAAATCCAACACTGGTTGACCGTTGGACAGTACTGCTACAAAGGCTTGGTGCTGACATGTGGTAGTCCAGATAAGATCTCAGTCCAGATTGGATTGGCCATCTGGAAGGCATTTGGACTCATCTCCATGGAAGAGCGATTGAACACATGGAAAAGTGCCATGAGAGCCAGGGGTTCATTCACCACAGGGGGGAAAGGACAGAGTGGACCCTGATCTGGCCTATATGACAACACCAGACAGCAATCATTATCACTTCACATAGAGAGACACTTGCATGAGTACTCAAACAAACACATACAGTTTAATTACCTTTGGAGTGTACTGACGCATAATGGGATTTCTTTGGCCGTGAACAACTGCAGCAGCTTACTTTGTCATTTACCAGAGGCTTATAGGCGCGTGTGCGTATTAACTAATTTCCTGATGTGTCATTCCTCCTTCCCTCTAGAATAATGGATTCAATATCACTGCAGCACATTCAGCCCAAAAGCCACAAAGTGTATCATCGTCATTGCAGTATTGCTTCATTAGAGTCAAATTACAAATGCACAATTTCTGTCTGTCATTTCTTCATTGATTATCATCCTAAGAGTGGCTTTAGTGGCTGGACAAGACTCTTCCATCTCACCACAGGAAATAAACCCACAAGATGACAAAACATCAGATGCTTTACATCAGCTGTAGGGTTATGACAGATGAAAGTACAGATTGAATGAGTTCATTACTAAATCAAACGGCAGATTTTACATGAAGTTTTAAATGGATACAAAAATATCAGTTCTGCCATTTATTCACACTCATGGGTGATATGATTCAATATTTTAAACAATCTTCATGGAGATCTTTTCCACACACTTGGTTATAAGCTCCTAAAAATAACTATAAAATAGCAAAAATTTCTTGTTTACTAGATTCCAGGTCTTTTGATTACATACAGTAACTTTAGATGGGGAACAGGCCCAAATTTAAGTCATTGTTCACTCATGCTCTTCCTCTCTAGAGAGCTGCATGCAGTCAGATCACTACATCATACTCACTAAATTGAACTCGAGAAATGAATCAGTTCCATTTGTGAACAAATGGTTCTTCTAATTTAGGAACCTGAACAAAGAGTATGTTTGAAAAGAACCGGCTCGAACAAACAATTTGTTCACAAATTGTTCAAAAGCTGATCCAGATTTAGACTTAACTCATTGACACAATAGCCCTGTTTACACTTGGTATTAATATGCATTTTCATCAATCCAATCAGACCCTCAATGGGGTCTAAAACCATTTGAGCTTGTCCACTTTTAGAGGTAGTCGAAAATTTGCTTTCATGGTATAGACGGTCTTGTGGCTGAATGTGTTCGAACACAAACGTCTATTCTCCGCCTACTGATCTGATACATAATCATTGTGGGATGCGTTGTGAGAAAAAGTCTGATTCACGGATTTCAAATTCGCAGCTGCTTTCTTTATCCTTTATCATTTTCCCTAGAAAATAAATGTGATGACATGAGAGTGAGTAAATAATTTTTTTTAGAAATAGAAATATCCCCTTAAGAATCAATAAACACTGTTAATGAATTCCAATGTTACTTTAGTTAAGTTCTCTAATAAATCTTATTTAGTTATCTAAATGAATGACCTGATTTTCAAACGAGCATTAGTTCACGCTAACCAGATTAATTCCATCTCCAAGTGTTCTTTAGGACTCAAGTAAATGATTCAGTTCCGATCATTCTGACACAGTCCATATCCATCAATACTACACGCTCCTTTGTTTGTCCAAAAATGAGGTAAGTGGGATAAGTTAACATCACGGTGTTCATATTTCTTGCCTTTCAGAAGCAACTGGAAAAGCCATACATCTGAAGATCTCACCCAAAAAATATCTCAAGAGTCATGACACTACAGCCGGCCTCTGGCCACAATTCCCACAGGACAACTGAGGAATTCCTTAGAGCTCTTCTGGTCAAAGGGATCAAAGGTCAATGCGCCAATGTATGGCCTTCTATTTACTGCTGCCTTTCTCTTTGCAAAACATGCCTCTCAAGTAGGCGGATATTGTCTACAGCTGCAAAAGTAATGTTTGTGATGGGGTCACAATCAAGGCTATTGGTGGTCAAGAGTGAGGTGAGAAAACACCAGTACTGTATCTAAATCAAGTAAATAATCACAGCCACTATCCCACAAAGAGATCCAAGGGAAAACAAACCTCATACATGCACATAAATCCTCATCACCTAAATAATTAAACAGCCAGGAACACAAAACAGACCTTAAACCTGCTCAAAGCAGAGTTATGTAAGTGTCAGTTTAATGCTGCGTGCCACAATCTGAAGTTTATTGAACATTTTGGGAACATCTGCTAAGAGACTTATCCCATATGCCTGTGGTCTGCATACCTCTCCTCCGTCTGATAGCGTTCATAATCTCTAACACATGGCTTTGTTTGCTGTCAGCTTGTTTGTAAAAGATGAGGAGGTGCCAACAGGCATACCTCATTCACGTGTTTGTAACATGGCGCCTGTCCAGGTAGATGCGATTAAATCAGAGGTGTGAATGTCACTAGTAAGTGCAGGTGACAGTCATTACACTATCACCTGGTTACATATCTCAATGTCTTTCTGTTTTTGATATCTGAATAAACATCACTCATCAACACCTCTCTCAGGCCTCTGACAGGGCGGTCAGGAACACAGACGACTTTATCAGCTTCATGCTGTGCTCGTGACCTCACAGTGACTCACCAATCAGTCGACTCTATCTAGGATTTCTAAGTTTGACTTTCAGCTCAGAGGATCTGATTGGCTTAAAATACCAAATATCACAGAGAACATCAGCAGATGTCCTTGCTCACAATATTTGTCAGACCACAAAAGGCCACGGGAGGATTATTTCTGATAACTTTACTGTTTATTTTGTACAAGATCCTCACAGATTCACTGCTGACCCTGATGATTCAGGATGTCTTCCTACAAAACATTAACATGAAACATGAAAAATTTGCAACATTGATGATTTGCAACATAAAACATAATATTTTCCATTAACCAGCAGCTACCACATTGATTGACAGAACATTTTATTTGTCCCTTAGTTGCCGTTTTTGCACTAGGTAGCCCCGCCCATGACAAACTATCATTGGCTCAAAATCTTCTACACATAACAGAATATTAAATATGCTTGACTGTGCCGAGTCGCTGATAGATGCCACAAACTATGCACTCCACAGACAATTCAAATGTAGCTGTGTATTCTAATGAATGTGAGAAAGTAACGGTAATGTATATAGCGTTAATATTTCATTATATATTCGTAGATGTTTTGGCGTGCTCTTAAAAGAGTAAAATGAACCATTTTCTTTACTGGTCTGCTGCCTTTAACATCATAACAGGACAGTCACTAGTGAAAAGTTTGGGACTGTGTGCGCTCTTAGGGTGCCATCAACCAATTACACACACCTGAAACAGCTGATCAAGGTCTTCAGGATTACTAGAATCTTCCAGGCAGGTACAGTATTTTGTGACAAACTAGTGCTAAACTCTGGCCCTCCAGGAGCAGGCTTGCACATCCCTGCATTACAGTTATGGCTCATGTGACTGATTACAGAATTCTCCATAACCAAACAACTACCACAGAAATGAATGCCTGTGTTTGGTTTTTTCCAGATATCCTTGGGTCTTTGGGTGTTACAGAAATCATTAAAGTCATCAGAAACAGCTCAAACTACAAAAGCACTTTTCCTTCCACTGTTTTTCCCTCAAGTGATATGTTATCAGAGTAGAACATGAGGAAACTCAACCCCCTCAACAAAAATCAGTCACTCATCAGCATTAAAAATGAAGCTATAATTAGCAACATTATCCCAGGTTTTGTTTGATATCAGATGCTTGAACACGAGGAAAGGTCTACCGAGCTAACTGAGCTCCGGAAAGTTAAAGAGATTCCTGAAATTCCTGGTGCTGACTTGTGCTTCTGTGTCCTGGCTTATAATGCATGACTTGTCGCAGCTTTAAGACACTGATAATCTGACACTTTAGAGGATATAGGAGCGTAATCAGCAGAGCTTGCGGCAGTCGCAGTGAGAGTTCACAGCTGCAGACTGTTTAAGTACAGGTGGCACCGCTGACGCTACTGATGATCATCAGTACTACTGTGCATCTGGAGGGTCTACAGGGGTCAGTGAACCCAAGTTTAGCATGCAAAACACTCAGAACTGATTATACATCCATTTACGCTTCTAAAACACGTCAGGCTCTAATACACTGAAAACAATTTGGTGTAGTAAATTTCATAAATAATTACAAAGGACTGGCAAGTAACAGTTTATAAATACAAACTACTTAAATGCAGAGTGAAATAGGCTCAAAACAATGGTGGGCCAAATGTCATCACAGGCCAACTTTGGCCCATGGGCCCTGGTTTAGGCATCTGGCCTATAGAGTTGCAGCTTACTCAGAAAACATAAAATGGCAGTTTATCTAAGCCGAGGATTGTTTCCATAGTTTGGCGGGCGAAGACGTGTACCTCGCTGAGCCATATGGCTGCTGGGTAGCTGGTTGTGACACTGTGGTGCGGATCAGGTCTGTAACTATTTATAACCCAGAAAGACTACACTTGTGGTTCCCTCCTGCAAGGACTCAGACAGAGACATCATCAGCAAGCAGGAAGCGCCAGGTTGTCTTCCTCCCCCTGCTCTTCCATACATTCATGTCATCCTGTTTGGGTGAACAGCCTCTTGTCCACAGGAGCCCAGCTGGGCCACACAAACTAACAACAGCTGGACTGGTAGCAAAGACATTAGAGGGGGCACAGATCCCAGTCCAACACAGAAAACTGATCCTCGGTTATATACAAACACTGAAGCTCTTACATTTAGGAACTCAAAAGTTAATTGAATTACAATCTCCTACTTTTTTGACCCTGAGGAAGACATTTAATCCTCAAGTTTCTCCAGAGAAACTTTCCTTGGAATCAGCTTACTGTCTTGATAGTTTAAAAGGTCTGTTAAATGGGACATAGCTAACTATGGATTTACTATTGGGCTCATGCATTAGGATGCATTAATTTGACAGTAAAGATTACTGATAATGATACAAATAATATTTCTTGAGCACCAATATTAGAATGATTTCTGGAGGATCATGCGACATTGAAGACTGGAGTAATGACTGCTGAAAATTCAGCTATACCATCACATGAAAAAACTACATTGTAAAATGTATTAACTTATTAAATTAAAATAATATTTCATAATATCAGAGTTTTTACAGTATTTCTGATCAAATATATGCAGCCTTGGTGAGCATAAGAGACCTTTTTAAAAAAAAAAAAAAAAAAACTTCTGAATTGTAGTGTATACACTATTTCCTGCAATTCTGGAGGATAAAATTTTGTATTAAACTATCAATTTGACAATTCAAATATATATATATATATATATATATATATATATATAAAACATTTTACATGGACATGTGAATAGATATTTAAAACTGCTTGTTTAAATAAAACAATACAATTCATTTTTAAATAATTTGACATTTAAAACATTATTTATAATACATTTAATTAATGATTTAAAATACTAAAGCAATAAAATTATAATAAAATTTTAATAGGTATTAATAAAACATTTTTTATGCCATTGGACAGGTCACTCTGGGAGCAACTAATGAACTTTTGACTCAATTCTTCTGACACACCCCCTTTCCCTACATCTCATTCAGAGTAAATGTAAGATTAACTGTAAGGTATGACAGAACGTGTCATCTAAAAAATCTTCAAAATGTGCTGGTTAGAATGTTTTCCTAATCTTAACACCTAAACCTTACGCTGTCATCTCTAATCTAAAATTTAAAAATTTAACAGAAAAAGATTGTGCATGATGCCTAAAAAAAGACTCATCAGGGAATCTTTGGTTCTGCCAAGCATTTATAAATCACAGCCTGGTTTATTGTTTTGAAACTATGACATTATCCTTTTGTTATATCTTTGAGATTCCTTGTGGAATTCCACAGATAAACAGATGCATGAAGAGCCATTCAGGGAGCAACAAAGCCACAGCCCTGAAACCTTTCGCTCTAATAAAAGTTGTTTGAGAACCTTACTTAAATATCTAAACAAATTCATGAAGCAATTATCATTCTCCCTAGAGTGTGGCAGCCAGTGATGTTTGGCATGAAAGTGCGTGCTGACAAAAGAGCATTAAGACCACCTAGAGTGCCAGCCTTGAGTTGAAAGGCAGACGTCTTTGATATCGATCTCAAGCATGGCCTTGTTTTTCACACGAGGCCCTTGGAAAGACACAGATGCTGAAAGACGAAGCGGTTTCCTCTCCCTTTCACCTGATGCACCACCGTCCGCTTCGCTTCACCTGCGTCAACACATCTTGACGAGAGGCCGTCAGGTGCATCTGCAGGGACTAATTTGATTGGTTGCGCTTCACTTAATGCTTCCAGATCAGATAACATCAGACGCACCGCTAGGGAGATGAATCCCTCTGAGACTCAGCAGATGAGCGGGACCTATGATTCTTCCCATATGCAGAGAAAGAACAATAACTAGGACAAGTGAAACCATCCTCTCTCACAAAACCAGAAACATGTCTTTTACTTAAATCTTAAACCGCCACGGTCGGCTCGACGTCATCAACTGGCAGCTTCCTCACAAAGCCACTGTACTCCAGAAGCTTAACAGGGTAAAATCATTATGACAGATTGTTATAAAACTGGTTTAATAACTGTAAGGCTGCTAACCCTTCATTGGCATGTTTGTAAAACCTCTCCAGTTGCTTTGATCCTTTTAAATTTATCCCAGGATCAAGAGGCTTTGGACTGGGACAAATGCATTGGTGTAGAATGTGAGAAATGCATTTGGGAATGCATGAAAAACTGAATAACAGTTTATTAATGTTGAACTAGTTATTAAACACTAAACTATGTAGGAAGGTTTGAATATGAATGGGTTCACGACTGTCTGTTCTTAAATCCAGGCATGCTATGTCTTGATCTGATGCTAATCAGAGCAAGAAAACACATGTCAAGTATGCCAAATCACTATCTAGAGACTTCAAACATTTTCTTTGTTTATTTATTTTTTTTACTTGTTAACATACTTTATCAGTGCACTGAAACACTGTGGAGGGTCAGTGATGCTCCAGGAGGGGTGTTACTACAGGACACATGCTCAGGGCTGAGCGGGATTGTATGCTGATGAGCACAACCCGGTCTTATCTAAAGACAAAAAAACAAGTGTTCTGAAAGTTACAGGGGATTTACTAGATTGTCCTGAAGACCCTGAAAATCCCACATCTCACATGAGTCGCTTCTGATTTTATGAGACAGAGCTTATAAAAGGAAATGGCACATGACCAGGAAATACACTCTAATTTAAGTTAGAGCTTGTTTAAATGACTAAAAAGGCAGTAAAAGTGACAGACTCTTGTTTCTCGGTTTGAAAGTGTTCACACTTCAGTCATCTCCAACCAACGGAGAACAGAAAAGTACAAATAAGAAACTGACTCAATTAAAAAGGAATTCTTAATCAGAGGTGTGTGCAAGAAGGTTTAAAGGGGCATTTGATTTCAGTTTGGATTTGTTTTAAACTTGTTTTAAACCAATATAACAAAGAAAACATAAATTTAGATAAATAACTGTGACTAATATCAGGATTTTCAGCTCCTTTTTAAAAAAAGAAAACAACATGTACACAAAAACTTGTGTGGATGACAATCATAACAGAATGTATATGCCAGGCTACTTAAGTGTTTTACCAACAATATCATTTTTTTGTGTGTGTGTTTAATAAAATAAATGATGGAATGTGTACTTGAGTCTTTATGTTTGGGCTGTAGGTTAAAACACCCAGTTGGAGAAACAACATTCAAGTCCTTCTAAAGCATCATTAATAAAAAACCCCCATGAAGTCCCTGTACAAAACAGTCCCTCATGTTTTGTTATTTATAAAATGTCACTTAAAAAACCCTCGCCAACACTATTTGTTTTAGAAAGGCTGCCTGTTTCACGTATTCTCCCTCTTCCTCTTTCTTGACGCCAGTACAGTGACTAAAACACAGCTTGACAGCTTCACCAGTGCCCGTTATCTCCAGTTTATGAGACTGTAAACGAGACTGTAACAATAACCGCGCGACTGCAACATGTAACCAGCCACATGAGTGCTCAAACCTGCAACACTCAAGAGTGTTTAGATTGAACCCAGTCCACTTACCGACTGCAGAAATGCCAAGTTTCTCACGTAATCCCGTTCAGTGTTCAATATCTCGTTTAAAACGCATAGTCTCAGGCGAAGCTGACGGTCTGAGTCCTTGCTGCTGATGTCCCCGTTTTCTTGGTGACTGTCCTCCTCAGTGTTTATTTCGCTCATTTTTAAAATCCCTTTGAGAGAAGCCTCCAAACAAACAAGAGTATATGCCAGTTGTGTGAAAACTGATGTGAAGATGTGATCATTAATCCATTTAATCCGTCGCACACTGCACGCAACCTCGCGCCAGGATGCGGCAGGGGAAAATGTTATATTGAAACTGAACTTCTGTAAAAGTAGCAACGCGCAACATCGAAGTCTACCGCGAAGCAATTTGCATCTCATTAAAACACTTTCCGTTTAAAAGGTAAACTAGAGAAGTAGCCCACTGACTGCCTGCAACATAAATGAGGAAAGTGGCCAGAGGAGCGAAATGATGTGGAAAAATGGGAGGGCACGTGAAACGATCAGCAACCGTGAAATCACTGACAAAACCGTGCAGAAAAAGCCGAAGTAACGAGTTCACGAGAGCACAGTGTGGACTACATGAAAAGTGAGACGGCTGTGGGAGCTGTAGAGAGAGAAGCGAGTCTGCCCCTGAGGGACCGTCTGCAAGTTGCACCGCTTTAACAACCGCGTCTTCAGTTTACTGAACTGATGAACTGATGATCCCTTGCTATCTTTAGATGTGTGTTGTGATGTGTGTCCTTTTGATCTCTGGCATAACGTGATGCATTCAGTATTTTATTTGTTTATTTACAAATATAAAAATGAATGGCATTTTTGGGATCAATCATTAAAATGATGATCACTAACATGAGATGAAGACTAGGCATGCCATATTTTCTAGAGAAGCAGTCGTATTCGACATGGAGAGGGTCACCCCTTCTTGTGCGCCGCCATGTTGATATCAAATGACTGGCCATGTACCGGCACGAAACCCCAATACAGAATGAAAATTTTTTAGGAATTGATCCAATTTTTATAGCATATCGCAAACAAACAGTTTTAGTATAAAACGGCAGCAGTTAGAGGTACATAAACTTGCATGCATCCAGGCCACCAGGTGTCAGTATAAAATCTAAATCTATTTGTACTATTGAGACAAATATGAGCCAGCTATGTTAACAAAGGCTGCCTCCAAATATGCATACTTCCCCACTATATAGAAGGTGAAAAAAAGTATTTGAAAGGAGTGGTATGACCAAATTCACAGTATTCATAAAACAGCAGACAGAAAGTACATGCAGGTCTTCTGGCGAGATTCTAAAGAGTGCATCCTTTACTATCCCATGAGGCAATGGAAGAGGAGTTGTGAATGGCCAAGTAGCAATGCTGGAACTGTAGGCCACATGACAATGACAACAAGACAAATGTAATTTGTCTTTGTCATACTATAAAAAATGTACTTTTTATTTTGGACACAGCTCAAAACACTTCTGTAAGCAAAAATTAAGTGAAAAAACCTTGATATTTTTGGAATTATGTCCACAGAAGTAAAAATGAACACCCATATATATTTAATTTAATCATTAAAGTCATTATAAATCGATTTTCATTAATGGTTACAGGTCTAAAAATGGTTACTGAATGGAATTGAATTTGACTAGTTCTAGTAAAACTAGAGAAAAAATAAAACATATATCATCGTCTGCATGGAATGATTGTGGCATCCCTGCAATTTAAAGGGATAGTTCACACACACACACACACACACACACACACACACACACACCCACACTTGTTCTGCTATCCTTGTGGGGACTCTCATAGGCATAATGTTGTTCTGCTGTACAGACCATATTTTCTATCGTCCTACACCAACCCTACACCTAAACCTACCCCTTACAGGAAAATTTTCTGCATTTTTGCATTTTCAAAAAACTTCATTCTGTGTGATTTATAAGCTTGTTTACCCGTGGGGACCTCAATTTAGGTCCCCACCGTGACACAAGTCCCCATGAGGCTGTGTGTATTCAGGTCTAAGTCCCCACCAGGATAGAAAAAACAAGTACACACACACACACACACACACACACACACAAAATAATAATAATAATTCTTTCATCATTTACTTGTCATTCCAAATCTGTATGACTTTCTTCCTTCTGTGAAACATAAAAGATATTTTGAGAAATGTCTCAGTGTTTTTTGCCCACACAATGGAAGTCAAAGGTCTCCAAAACGGTTTGGATACCAAAATATTTAAAAAATATATGTTATTTTGTGATTCGCAGAACAAAGAAAGTCATACAGGTTTGGAAGAACATGAGGGTGAGTAAATGATGATAGAATTTTCTTTGGGGGTTGAACTACTGTTTGGTCTGTCAAGTCTTTGTTTGGTCTGTCTGTCTGTGCCCTTGAGGTGATGCTTCCTCAGCATGACAAACAGCCATCAGAGCCTGTCCACATCCTGTTTACCCCATCACAAAAGACTAAGTTCTCTATCTTTCTATCTCTCACACACAACATATTTGGCCACCAAACCACCAGACTCCACCAAATGAATGAGCAAAAACGTAAAGGGTAAGAATGACTTGTTGGCCTGGTTTGAATCACTATTACCCCGCAGGAGTCTTTCAGCCCCAGGCATTTCATAGCTGTCTGACATTTGAGAGGTGTCCGTAACCTCTGGTTCTGCTTTAGTTGACTTGAGTTCTGCCCACACTAACTGTAGCTACAAAGCAGCCTAATAGTGTTGACACTCTATATGCTTTGACGTAACTTAAAAATGAGTGTTTTACAAGTAACTTTAATGAATACAGGTGACACAAAGATAATATCATCAATAGATTACTTATTTTACTACAACTAACGTTACAGCCGTACCATTTAACCACAACTCACTCGTTCTGTGAGACTGAGCGCCATCTTGTGGCAAGATGGAACACAAACATTGTAAATACATTAAAAAACATACGAGGATTAAATATTTAACAAATACAAGATTTTAAATACTTAAAACAAATAAACAGATGTTTAGCCGACAGTTATAGCATAATTGTCTTTTAAAGCACGGGCTTTCCCGCCTTAATTCAAGCGCATGTGATAGAAGCAACTGTTGAACAGACGTTCAATATGACGTGATAAAGAGAATACAGAATCGAATCTTAAAGGTTCAGGGTTTTCAATCTTTAATTTCTCACATCCCTTGAACACGCCAACAAAGGTAAGACCCACATATTCTTGTTTTTGAATGATAAGTGAAAATATCAAATAACCTACAAATTTTTCTTCCAACATGCCAGTTTGGAACATCAGTATTCAGGTGTGCAAAAGCTGTGTATAAAAATAATTAAACAAACAAAAATCAATATTAAATCAATTGATTAAATTAAAAATAAATGTAGTCATTTAATCCACCTGTGCTAAAGATATGTGTGTTCAAACTGAATAATTAAAAATACACAAACAAATAAATATAAATGTAAAAAAAAAAAAGTTAACTTTTTAATTTAATTAAGACGCTAAGGGTGTGTATAAAAATAGAATAAATCACTATATCCATCAATCAATGAATAAAATAATTTAATTAAAAATAAATAATAGAGTCTCATTCTGAATATTTTCTGGCAGCTTTTGCTGATCGCTGCTTCTCTTCAGTGTCAAAAGTCACAATGGCTCATTCCGCACTTTGGCTGGTGTTGTTGCACTGGATGTTCCTGCACTCCCCAAGCAGGTGTAACAATTTAACCAAAGCCGAACTGCAAGAACAGGAGAACATCAGCTCCTGGGTCATCACCCGCAGCTTTCCCTGCAGTACCACCTGCGGGCTTGGCCTCCATACTCAAGAGCTCTGCCCTGTCGGGGGAAACAGAAACATCTCCAGCACCTCCTGCAAGATGAGGACCATCCGCTGCCTAGACAGCTGGCAGTGTGGACTGAAGACCCAAACAGCAACTGCTGGTCAGCGTCTAGTGCTTGACTGCTTAGAGGAAGTGATGGAAGCCATGGGCCGCTTTGCATTTGTGGTGTCTTGGCGCTTTGCCCGTGGAATCGTCACATCTGATGACTCGTTATTCAGCCGCTATGAAGCCCTGAGCCTGGACAAGGTGGTGCTGGACCCCCTCGGAGAAGAGGATTCTGGGACATACCGCTGTGACGTACTGGACACCGGCAAACGAAGAGTGAAGAGAATGTATAAAGGGGTGAAAGTGTTATCACCCAAAGTAGTGAGTTTAGACTTTGCTAAGGGTCTGATTCACTGGGAAAACCCAGAGAGCCTGTTTCCTAACATGACGACCACAGGAAACCTGTATCCCAGCAGGATTGTCTGAAACATGGTGCTGATAAGCGTGTCCATATCTGCTGCAATGGTGGCACTCATCCTTCTGCTCTTGTGGGGCTTTTACCAGATAACACTAAGAAGAACAGCTCAACTTTCCCAGAACAATGTTTGAAAATGTTTCAGAGATTAAAATGTCAAATTAATGTCCTGTATTCCTTTTCCTGCATCATTTACTAAGTCACTGGTGAATAGAAGTGTCAAGAATGAGTTTGACCAAGTCACAAATGTGTGGGATTGAAAAACATGTTCAAACTATCTGGGTACTATTTATAGAGCGGAGCTGTTAATGAACGGTTTAGAAAAAAGGTTCACATTCACATTTGTGTCAAACAGTTTACTTCATCAACAATGGCTCAAGTATAGTTTTAGCTAAATTGGATGCCAGCAAACAAAGCTTAAAAATATTCCTTAAAGGGATAGTTCACCCTAAAATGAAAATTCTGTCATCACTTGCTCACCCTCAAAAGTTATTCCAAACCTATATGAGTTTCTTTCTTCTGTTAAGCACAAAAGAATGTTGGTAACCAAACAGTTGATGGTAGTCATTGACTTGGTTACCAACGTTCTTCAAAATATTTTCCTTTGCGTTCAACAGAAGAAAAAACTAAACTTGAGGGTGAGTAAATGATGACCGAATTTTCATTTTTGGGTGAACTGTCCCTTTAACTTGTACTTACAGCAGCCCTACTTTAAGACAATCACATAATTGATAGTTGATAATTCAATAGACAAAAGATATTTAACCATGACAATTTTCAGATTTACATTTCAAGAATGGTACGTTCTTCAATTAAAAAAAAAAAAAATTGTAAAAAAAAAAGCAATAAAAAAGAGAATGAATATAGTAAGGGGACAATTTTTTAGCATCTGGGTCTATATTTTTACGTAAGTTGAAAGAAATAGCTTATCGGGATTTTTCTGAATTACATACATTTCAAGAACTGTATGTAATTTAATAAAAACAATTGTTGAGGGGACTTTTTAAAAAAATATTAATAAAAAATGTACAATATATGTTTTAAGGAACAAAATGTTCCTATGTAAGAGGAACAGAAGAGCCTCACACTTATTTAAATGAACTGGTATTTTATTCAGGATGTTTAACAGGTCAAAGTGTGCCCACACCTCAAAAACAAACTCTCTATCAGACAAATAAACCAGTGAAAGGTGCTCTGTGAGCGCAGGAAAAACCCACAAACACTCTACAACTCAAACTTAAGGCAGAGAGAGGACAAACGTCCACCTCCCACAGCAGAATGTGACATCAGTGAAAACTGGAGCTGTGTTCAAAACCATTCACAAGCAGGAATGCTGTTCCTCCATCACCACTGGATTAACAGCAAAACATCTGAGATCTCCTGCACCGAGAGTTTGTGAGCACTAGTGCCAGTGTGAATAAACTCCTTTATACACGTCGGTGTAATTATTTCTTTAGCTCTAAGCAAGTAAATATAGACCCCAAAAATCTTAAGATTAGTCTACATCTGATTAAGTGAAAAAAGTTGCAGAAATAATTACAAACTCTCACAGGCAAACAACACAACAGTCATTCAGTGTGTATTTAACAACTTGACACGTGTGTGTGTATTTTAAATATACATGACATTACAACTAGCAAAAGGTGCGTTATTAATCTTTGAGAAGAAAAAAAAAGTGTCCTTTTTCTCATTCAAGACAATATCCTCACTTTAGGACAAGTAGGCAAGCAAGAAACTTACAGAAAAATAGGTGAGATTTTAAAACAGACACACTATCATTATGACACGCTGGTTTCATGATCATTTTCAGCATGTGAGATACAGCAACAAGAGATACAAAGCAGCCCAGCCTGTGATCTGCTTCTTGTAGACAGTGTATAATTTCATCAAGCCATCATTCGTAAGCGATAACCATGAAAATCACCCTCACATTCAGCGAAACAATAAACAAAGCAGCACAAAGCAAATCAAAGCACAAATTCTCAAACTCATTCATAGCTCTTTGACTTGTCCAGCACACAAAAACATGCAACAGGCCAACTCTCAGACAGCATGAAAATCTCCAGCCATGACTATTATATATTAAAAAATAATAATAATAAAAATAATACACATCCAGACCTAAGACGGTCACATATTGCTCTAAGGATAAAAAACACACCATTCAATCACGATTTCATGCTACTTTACTTTGTAGCATTCTGGGATACAGTAATCTGTTATTTGAGATAATATTTCTCTAGCAGTATATTGCGTTCAACAGCTGCTCAGCTCGAGATATAACAAGCAATTCCATATACGAAACCTTTGTCATGCTGTGTAGCCACCAAATCATTCACTCAAGCATTTAAGTGAAGCTCAGATCATTCCAGGGCAGTCAATCCTAAATGAATGCAACTTCTAGAAGCCTCTTTTAATCTTTAAGATACATTCAATTTGGTCACAGAAAGGAGACATATGGGTCCTGATTGTGGAAATATGTCTCAGTCATTCACTGTTTGGAATCTTGCACACTTCTTAAAATCATACTCGCACATCTGTTTGATTTTTACAAAGTCAGCCATCACAAGCAACATGCTGATACAAGCAGCTTCCAATAACGCAGACTGACTGGAACCATTACGGAATGAATATTTTGCTACAAGTTTATACGTTAACAGCTTAAGAAAGTGTAATTAATGCTGTATGAAAGCCAAAGCATCCATGACCAAACAACATCCAAAGCCGATCAAAAGTGGCGCCTCTTTGGTAATATAAAAATTTTGCATTGAACATTTCATCCCCATATTAAAATGGAAGACTCAATCAAATTCAAATCCCTGAATAGTGTTGTTATTCTCCTCAAGATGCAAAAAATGTGGCTTTGTTCCCCAGTGAGCTCCTTTATTAAGACAAACAACAGCATTAGCACCAAGCAACTTCTGAATCAGTCAGTGGCTAAAACTACCCATTAAATAATAAACAAATGCTGGTCCGTAGAATATGCTTGGTCTTTGATCAGCTGGTGAAGTTTCCTGGTATGTTGATGAACAATTTGGTTTGACTGGCAAATGCATTCATGATGTTTCTGCTGGTATATAAGAAGGATCCGAATGTAAGGCAACATCTGCAGCTCTGGGGGTTTGTGTGAATCACATTCAGATCAGACTGACTATGAAGCCCCGTGTTTGCCATTGTGATCGTGGAGATCTTGGATGGTGAGCGCAATAAGACAAAAAAAACAAAAACAGAGGAGAACAGTAAAGTCTTTAAAAGTATGGATTTTCAAAACATCCATCTTATTTAATACAATGGAAGTTTTCAGGTCTTTAAGATGTGTACAGCAGATGTGGACACGAAAAATGCATAGACGGGGCTTCGACCACAAACGCTAGTTCTTGGAAATAGCAAATCGATGATCCACCTTTGCTAACGCAGGTAAAATCAATTATGGGTGCAGGAGGTTTAACTAGCTCCGTTCAAGCCCTTTTTTACCAATGTCAGAGTACTAAAATATCTCCATTCCAAAATGTACAAAATCTGGCAACCTAAAAGAAGATTGCCTTAAATGTTAGATCCTTAAGAAGTAAAAAAGAAAAGCCCCAGGATGAAATGAGCACATTCAAAGTGTTAGAGGAAAAGAAGCCCTTAGATAAAACTGAACGGGTTTTTCTCTGGACTGAGTGCGGGTGGAGTCCACATCCATAAATGGGTGAGTCAAAACAGGAAACGGATGATGTAGGATCCTTCAGATGCGAGGAGGAGCAATGGAGAACGTCTCCTTATGGAAAAACCACCACTGAAAGAGTGCAGCAAGTTATCAAGTCCTGTCGAAGCCTATCTCTTCCCAGTTTTCATGTACGATGGGATACCTCCTCGGGCGGTCAGCCCCTCAAAGCGCTTGTAGGTGTAGTTGATGAACACCCAGTCTTTACTCTTCAGATCTGCCTCAGTGTGGTTGGACACAGGAGCAACTTTAGAGAAAGAGAGTGAGAATAAGGAGATGTTTTGAAATACATAACAGCCCCCAAAAATGTCATGTATTTTAGAAAGCATCACAACTAACTAATGACTTTTAGTTTGTTACTTTTTCTTATTTGTAAGTCGCTTTGGATAAAAGCGTCTGCTAAATGACTAAAAGTAAAGTAAAGTAAAGTAAGTAATACAACCCCCCAAATTACTGTTTTATTCCTGACTGATTATTTGAACAAAACTGGATTAAAATTGAAGGAAAAAAAAACAAAACAAAAAAAACATTTCCTGGATGAAAACAGGTCATGTGACAAATTAAGAGAGATCATTTAAAAATGAAATATTTCTAATGAAATAATGCCTCACATTTCACTTACTATTTTTTCGTACAAATTTGAAATGCAACATATAGTGCAAAATATATGTTTTCATTCAACCTATAGCCAAAGATTTATACTACGCAAAAAACACTATATTAGCAGTAAGATGATTTCATTACTCAATACCAGTTTAATCTCTGTGTTTGTCTACATGTGATGACAGTATACCTGATATGGTCATAGTCCACTCCCTCAAAGAAAGGGTTAGTTTTGATCTCCTCCACTCCAGTGGCTCCAATCCTGTGCTCGCTCTCACAACAGAACCTGGTGGAAAACAAAACATAAGGTGAACACTGAAGAAAAACAGACTGCTTAAAATTAACCATGTCTCATGTAGGTTAGCAGCATGGTTAATGAAAGCAAAATGCACTGGGTTGAGAGAAAAGCTACAGCTAAGAGAGTACAAAATAAACAAAGAATCACAGCAAAAAAAAGATGAAAATAAAGCCCTATAAAAAAAGAGGAGAGGGAGAAGTATAAGCAGTGAGAGAGCCAAACCTGAGGATCAGATCCTTGGCCTTTTCTGATATTGGAACCTCAGGTGGAAAGGTCAAAGTTTCCCGCCAGTTCATCACTTTCCTGTAAGTTTCCTGAGGCGTCTCAGAGCAAAACGGAGGGTAACCTGAAAAACACCCACACAAACACTTTAGTCATATATCAAAATAACTTATTTTATTTATTAAACAAAATTCAACTCACCTATCAACATTTCATACATAATGACACCCAGACTCCACCAATCACAGAGCTTGTTATATCCATTTTGCATAAACACTTCTGGAGCGATGTAGTCAGGGGTTCCAACAGTGGAGAAGGCCTGAAAAAACAAACATTTTTTGTGAAAACACAAGAAAGTTGTGAGATGTAACGGATTACACAAGACTACATAGTAACTCTTCTACAGTATTTCTACAATCATCAACTACCATATTAAGAAGACATTCATTTCACAATATCTTCCTGAAAGTATCTATCTGTACCAACCCACTATGTGTAGAACAGTATTGGGTCAAGAGGAAACTCTTACCAACTGTCTCCTGTTTCGCTTCCATGTTTCTGCTTTCCTCTTTGAATTCATGTTCTGGAACGCTGAAGAAAAAAATCAATCCAAAGTTACTGCCACAGAATCAGCCATGCAACCCCTTCTTAATTTCATCCACAATACCATTCAAATGTTCTGGGTCAGTAAATTTATTTATTTTATTTTTTTTGGCGAAGAAATTCATTAAGCAAGTATGCACTAAATTTAAACTGCTTGAAAGGCATGTATAATGTTACAAAAATTTCTATTTCAAATAAATGCAATTGTTTTGAAGAATCCAGAAAAAAAGAATCATGGATTCCATAAAAATTAAGCAGCACAACTATTTTCAATATTGATAATAATAAGAAATGTTTCAGGAGCAGAAAATTGTGTCATTAGAATGACTTTGAAGACTGGAGTTGTGAATGCTGATAAATCTTACTGAAGTCGTTGGGAAGGCTATGATTAAGGTTTCTGTAGAACTCTGTGCGATGAGCTTTCTTCAGACCAGTGCATAGGCCAAAATCAGACAACTTCACATGGCCCTGAAAGAACAAAATGACATTGAGAATCACTCGTTAGATCAAGGCTATGTAACCCTGCTAGGCTGTTAGATTAAGCTTTAATGTTTCAATGTTAATGCCAGAGTTCCCTATAGGGAAGTCACAAGTCGATACTAAAAAATAATCATGTAATAATATTAGGGCTGCAGCTAATGATTATTTTTATTGTCGACTAATCTATCGATTATTTTTCAATTAATCTATTTATTATTTTCTTATCAGTTGATGAATTCTTTAGTTAAACTATCAATAAATAATAACAGTAACTTATGCAATTAATCTTTTAATATTTTATTCAAATGTTTTCTCAAAACAAAAAATAATAAAGAAAGAACAATAAATAATAATGCAAAAAATAATAAAGAAAAATAATAAGGGAAAAAGAAATAATAATAACAATAAATTAATACAAAATAAAAATGAAAGAAAGAAAACAACAATAAATGAAAAAACAAGAAGAAAAGAGAGAAAAAGAAAAATTAATAAAAAAAGAAAGAAAGAAAGAAAAGAAAGCAAGGAAGCAAGGAAGAAATAGGCTAACAATAACAAGAAAGAAAAAGAAAGAAAGAAAGAAAGAAAGAAGGAAAGAATTACAGGGCAGTGATACAATCAATAGAAATGCGCATTATGGCTGCATTCACAGTTGCTGTTTGGGACTGACAGCAGTTGCTTAC